>JBBPRF010000393.1:0-26357 GCA_038092875.1 Lanmaoa pseudosensibilis | reverse complement strand
GTCTGCACAAGTTGCTACGACGACCCGACGTCGATGTCAGGCTCGTCGTGCCTGCCCTCAGTTCTGTTCTCCTTGCATCAGAAGACGGTAAACAGCGTATTCAGTTCTACCACGCGTCGTTTCGCGATTTCTTGATTAATCCACAACGATCACGAAAACATACGATCAATCCTGATGTTTACCATCGGCTCATGGCGCAGCTGTGCTTGGAGACGATGTTGAATTCGTTGAAGCGCGACATGTGTGGCATTGGGGATCCTGCTAAAGCGAACAACGAAGTCCCCGATCTCGTTGAACGTCGGCAGGTAGCGTTCGACGAGGCCCTTTTGTACGCTTGTCGCCACTGGTCTCGCCATCTAGCACAGCTCCCGAATGACGGGGTTTCCAACGAGGCACTGTTGGGTGCGATGAAAAGGTTTAGCACGACGGTATTGTTATGCTGGATGGAGGCACTGAGTATCTTTGGTGAACTCGAGAGTGCTGTGGTGATGCTCCGGGAGGGTATTAGGTGGCTGAAGGTTTGTCTATTCGTCGTAGTGTTGAGTCTGAGCTGAGGATGTTCTACAGGCATTGTGCGAGCTCCCAGGGGATACGGTGGTGCTATTTCAAAACGCTGAACGTCTCGTGGTACTTTACATGGAGCCCATCTCCCAGTGCGCGTTGCACGTCTATCTCACAGCGATCTCCTTTCTTCCCAAGAACAGTGTCATCTACCAGACATTCAAGCACCAATCATTTGGGACACTAATCACGCAATCACCTTTTTCTGAACATATGGCCACCCTTCGCAGAGGCATCAATCTCCACGATCCCATCCACTCTGTCGTGTTCTCCCCAAACAGTGACTTGATTGCTACTGCCGGCGCGAAGCAAGGTGTCCAAGTGTGGAATGCGATCACGGGCGGAAACACCGCGAGTCTTGGAGATAGTTCATCAACATCACTGCTCGTCCGTTTCTCACCATCTGGTGCCTTCTTGGCGGCCGCATTCGAAGGTGGTACCATCGTAGTATGGGACCCAAAGGTCGGCCGGGAACATTTAAAGCACGAAGGTTGTCATTCTGAATCCATCACATCTCTCGAGTTCTCGAAGAACAGTGCCTTATTAGCATCTGGTTCACGTGACCATGCGATTCAGGTGTGGTCGGTGGAGACGGCACAGCTGTTGCACCGTCTAGCTACACATGAAGGACCAGTGACCTCGTTGGCGTTTTCCGGCGACTCACTGCGGTTATTCTCGGGATCGGAAGACAATCTGATTATCATTTGGGATATGTCGTCTGGCAAGTTGGTTCGTGGGATGATGGGTCATCGCAAGCAGGTGAACTGCATTGCTGTATCCAAGGATGGGAGCATCGTTGCATCGGGATCGGAAGACAAGACCATCAAGATATGGGATACCAGCTCAGGAAAATACACGCAGACGTTTTCCAAAGGACATCATAGCGGGATACGATCTGTTCACTTCTTCGATGAAGACAAGCATGTTGTTGCAGCCTGCGATGGGGCGATTATATCTTGGGGCGTCGCCTCACGCAACACGTCGGAAACGATTTGGGCAGTGGAGCGACTCGTGAAGACGACGATGCAGCGTGTCCCTGCGTGGCAGGCCAAGGTTCTCGGGTGGGGAGCGCCCAAGTCCGTCTTGAGGTACTTATCACATTATATGTTCGAGACCTCTCCGGAGCACGTTGCCATCGCATACGCGGACCAGTCACCGTCATTCGTGTTTGCACACAAAGGCTACCTATATTCCGGGTCACTGCCTACCCCAACAAACAATCCGCCTCTGTGGAACAACTCCACCGTGACTGCAGTTTCGATATCGTCAGACGGTCTTTGGGCTGCGATAGCCGACCCTCTAGGTTCACTCGGGATCATTGATCTCACGATAAGGGGGAGAACATGGGAGGAACTGGAGGCATCAGCTAAATCGGACCCACTCGCTCACATACGCAACATTGTGCCCTCGCCCAATGGCAGACGTTTCGTCCTCCAATCCCTATTCCAATGGTACTTGGTCGACTCAGACTATCGTATTGTCAAGAAGATCGACATGGGAGTGATGGGGTCGATGAATGACGATGACGACATCTGGTTCAGGTTCTCTGCTGACGGGAGCATGTTTTGCAGTGTCGTCATGAACCTCTTCAATGACGACAAGAGCACCATGCGCGTCTTCGATTCCGTGACGGGCGAACAGCAAGCACAGTTCACAGGACTGAAGAAGGTCCATTCGTTCGTCACATCCGCCGACGGCGCATGGGTCGCATCTGGGCACGGACTCGGCCAAGTGGATATATTCAGGGCAGCAAGCAAAGAACGAACGAGCATAGGGGATCCCAACAGCTCGCCAATCAACGTGCTCCTTTTCTCTGACGATGCGCAGGAGCTCGTGGGGGGCTCCAAAATGGGGGTTGTCCGCATCTGGAATCGTGCAAGCGGGGAATGCAAGGCCACGCTTGAGGTGTCCACCTCGATGGTCACGGCGCTTGCGTACGCGGGCACACCCGGTGGAGCGAGGGTGGCGATCGGGCGAGAAGATGGCTCGCTGTGCTTGTGGTCCCCGTCGACATCTGCATCGCATGATATTCTCCGCAGCGATCAAGCCGTGGTCAAAAACGTGGACTTGATCCGATTTTCGGATGATAGGTCCAGCTTCAAGTCTAGGGGCAAGGATGGGACTGTCTTCACCTGGGCCATTCCATTCGACGCGGACGACGTGAATATGGCGCGTTGTGCGCTTTGCACGTGCCCAGAGGGTGAAGACACAGCCGTGCAGCTTCCCCACCTCCTTTCACGTTCCGACCCTGAAGACACCGTCGACAGCCTCCTCCACACAGCGTATCGGGTCCAGAAGGATGGTTGGCTCGTCAATGGTGACAGGCGGGTGATATGGCTTCCGCCATCTACACGCCCGCGTGGCAAGGACACGTTCTACGCGTATGAGGATGGATGGGTAGCGCTCTGCACACCCTCTTCGTTATGGCTCCTACTGAAATATGTAAAGTGATTCTCGAAAGTGAGTACTACTGGAATATCAATGTTCATGCATTGTATATTCTGTGTTACTATGTGGGCATATCACACTGTCAGTGGACTACTCGTACGTTTGTCGGCGGTCTGTACGGGCTCGACACTGCGTCTGCGGCCATAGATCACGCGTGGCGCGTGATGGTGCCTGTTGCTCAGATCATCAAGCTGTGAGAGTCAGTACTTCAGTCAGCACCTTGACCGCAGCATCATTCATATCGGCCAAGTGAGTGGCTTTCGCCATTCGCCTGGACTTCTGCATTCCCCATGCGGTAATCCAGGCAAACAGATATTTAGCATTCCTTTTATTGAACATGGCACAGCGAGGGCGTTTCTTTCAGCGATGTTCAACAACTCATCCAATATCCATGCCAGCCATTCTACCTTCAGTGAGGTTCATCGGGACCAGTATTACAATGCCACAGTGCAAGGAAATCAAACTGTCAACACTGTCATCCACGGAAATCAGATCCTCCAGGACACTCATTCGAGTGAGCAATCGCAATTCAAGTCTCGACATTTGCAGACATTTTGACACCATCATTCTCAGATCTCATCGAAGCGCTTCAGAAAGGGAGTGCTCCCAGTGCTGCCCACGATTCTGCACAGCGGTATCCGGCGCCAAAGTGTATCGAAGGAACACGCATCGAATTGCTTGCTCGTATAACCTCATGGTTAAATGAACCGGACCAAAAACCTATATGTTGGTTGAATGGCCGGCCTGGTTCGGGAAAGTCGGCTGTATCGCAAACGATAGCAGAGACGTACGCGAGCCAAAAGCGTCTAGCTGCTAGCTTCTTCTTTTCGCGAAGGGATCTGGAACGACGCACCACACAACACATTGTTCCGACGCTGACTATACAATTGCTCGGCTTCCTGCCGTCTATCCGTCCTGCTGTCATCGCAGCCCTGGAAAACGACTACATGCTTCCGATGAAGGTGCTCCGAGAGCAAATGGAAAAGCTACTGCTTGGACCTCTATCCACTGCGACGGAGACGCACGATGCACCGATTCTCATCGTTGTCGATGCTCTCGATGAGTGTGACGATGAGAGTCTCGTTTCGGAGCTCGTCACGCTTCTCGCACTCCTCCCTCGTAGGACCTCACTCCCGCTGCGATTGTTAATCACGAGCAGATCAGAGTCGTGGCTCGAGTCACGCTTCCACAAGCTATCCATCTCAGCTCTCACACTGCCTCTCGATATCCATGCTTTCAGCGCAGAGGCAGACATTCGCTCATTCTTACGTCATGCACTGGATGAGACGTATGACGAGCATCTCCAGGTCATGACAGACGTTCCTCGTCCATGGCCATCGTCAGACGAGCTCGAGCGCATCGTCAACAAGGCTGGTGGATTGTTCATCTTTGCCTTCACAGTCGTCAAATTCGTGGGAGAAAAGATGCGCAATCCCATTTCACAGTTGCGAGCAATTCTCGGGGACACGGCCTCTGTATCTGTAGGCTCTGCATATGCTGACCTGGACTCGTTATATCGGGACGCGATTTCCACCTTTCATGATGCAGACCATGCGCGTCTCGTACTCGGCCTCGTGTATTGCATGACTGTTCCTATGTCTGTGTCAGGTCTGCATAGGCTACTACAACGATCCGACGTCGACGTCAGGCTCGTCGTGCCTGCCCTCACCTCTATTCTCCTCGCATCAGAAGACGGTAAACAGCGTATTCAGTTCTACCACGCGTCCTTTCGTGATTTCTTAATTGATCGTCAACGATCACAAGAACATATGATCAATCCTGATGTTTACCATCAGCTCATGGCGGAGCGGTGCTTCGAGACGATGTCGAATTCGTTGAAGCGCGACATGTGCGGGATCGGGGACCCTGCCAGGGCAAATAGTGAGATTCCGGATCTCGTTGAACGTAGGCGGACAGCGTTCGATGAAGCCCTTTCGTACGCTTGCCGCTACTGGTCTCGTCATCTTGCGCAGCTCCCGAAAGGCGGTGTTGCTAGTGAGCTACTGCTGGGTGCACTGAAAAGGTTCAGCACTACGGTATTGCTATGCTGGATAGAGGCACTCAGTATCTTCGGAGAGCTCGAGAGCGCTGTGGTGATGCTCCGGGATGGTATTAGGTGGCTGAAGGTTTGTCTGTTCGTCGTAGTGTTGAGTCTGAGCTGAGGATGTTCTACAGACATTGCGTAAGGTTCCAGGGGATACGCTCGTGCTGCTTCAACACGCCGAACGTCTTGTGGTGCTTTACATGGACCCCGTCTCCCAGTGCGCGTTACATGTCTATCTCACAGCAATCTCCTTTCTCCCCGAGAACAGTGTCATCAACAAGGCATTCAAGCACCAATCATTTGGGACACTGACCAAGCAATCACCTGTTCCTGAATATGCGGGCATTCTTCGGAAGGGCATCACCCTCCACAATCCCATCCACTCCGTTGTGTTCTCCCCAAACAGTGACTTGATTGCTACTGCCGGCGTGAAGCAAGGCGTCCAAGTGTGGAATGGGATCACCGGTAGAAACACTGCGAGTCTTGGAGATGGTTCATCAACATCACTGCTCGTTCGTTTCTCTCCATCTGGCGCCTTCTTAGCGGCCGCATTCGAAGGTGGTACCATCGTAGTATGGGACCCAAAGGTCGGCCGGGAACATTTAAAGCACGAAGGTTGTCACACTGAACCGATCACGTGTCTCGAGTTCTCGAAGAACAGTGCCTTACTAGTATCTGGTTCACGTGACCATGGGATTCAGGTGTGGTCGGTGGAGACGGCACAGCCGTTGCACCGTCTAGCTACACATGAAGGACCAGTGACCTCGTTGGCATTTTCCGGCGACTCACTGCGGTTATTCTCAGGATCGGAAGACAATCTGATCATCATTTGGGATATGTCATCTGGTAACTTGGTTGGTATGATGATGGGTCATCAGAAGGCAGTGAATTGCGTTGCTGTATCCAAGGATGGGCGCATCGTTGCATCGGGATCGGAGGACAAAACCATCAAGATATGGGATACCAACTCAGGGAAATGCACGCAGACGTTCTCCAAAGGGCATCACAGTGGGATACAATCTGTTCACTTCTTTGACGAAGACAAACGTGTTGTTGCAACCTGCGACAGGGCGATTATATCTTGGGACGTCGCCTCACGCAACACGTCGGAAACGATTTGGGCACTGGAACAATCCGTGAAGACAGCGTCACAGCATGCCTCCGCGTGGCAGCTCAAGGCTCTTGGGTGGGGAGCGCCGAAGTCCGTCTTCAGGTACCTATTGCATCATAATTCCGCGGAGCACATTATCATCGCATATGCGGACCAGTCACCGTCATTCGTGTTTGCGCATGGAGATTGCCTATATTCTGGGTCACTACCTACCCCAACAAATAATCCGAGTCTGCTGGCCACTAAAACCTTGGCTGCGGTTTCGATATCATCAGACGGTCTTTGGGCTGCGACAGCTAACCCTCTAGGTTCGCTCGAGATCATTGATCTCACGATAACGGGGGCAACGTGGGAGGAACTGTTCACACCGGCTAAATCGGACCCGCTCTCCTCCATGGGCAGCATTGTACCCTCGCCCAATGGAAGACGTTTCATCTTCAACTCCCTGCTCCAATGGTATTTGGCCGACGCTGACTATCGCATTGTGAAGAAGATCGACATGGGAGTGATTGGGTCGATGCGTAGTGCTGACGACATCCGGTTCAAGTTCTCTGCAGACGGGAGCATGTTTTTCAGTGTTGCCGTGAAGCTCTTCAACGACAAGAGCACCATGCGTGTCTTTGATTCCTCGACGGGTGAACAGCGTGCCCAGTTCACGGGACTGAAGATGGTTCATTCATTCGTCGCATCCGCCGACGGCGCATGGATTGCATGCGGGCGTGGACTCGGCCAAGTGGATATATTCAGGGTAGCAAGCAAAGAACGAACGAGCATAGGGGATCCCAACAACTCGCCAATCAACGTGCTCCTTTTCTCCGACGATGCGCAGGAACTCGTGGGCGGCTCCAAAACTGGGGTCGTCCACGTTTGGGATCGTGCAAGCGGGGAATGCAAGGCCACGCTTGAGGTG
This sequence comes from Lanmaoa pseudosensibilis, assembly GCA_038092875.1. Lineage (NCBI taxonomy): Eukaryota > Fungi > Basidiomycota > Agaricomycetes > Boletales > Boletaceae > Lanmaoa > Lanmaoa pseudosensibilis. The sequence goes on along the minus strand of JBBPRF010000393.1, from coordinate 19,283 downwards.
TCCACCTCGATGGTCACGGCGCTTGCGTACGCGGGCACACCCGGTGGAGCAAGGGTGGCGATCGGGCGAGAAGACGGTTCGCTCAGTTTGTGGTTCCCATCGACGTCCGCATCGCATGACATTCTCCACGGCGATCAAGCCACGGTCAAAAACGTGGACATTATCCGATTCTCAGACGATCGGAGCAGCCTGAAGTCTAGGGGCGAGGACGGGACTGTCTCCACCTGGGCCATCCCATTCGATGCGGACGACGTGAACATGGCGCGTTGTGCGCTCTGCACCCATCAACAAGGTGTAGACACAAACGCTGTGTCACTTCCCCACCTCCTTTCACGTTCCGACCCTGAAGACACCGTCGACAGCTTCCTCCACACAGCATATCGGGTCCGGAAGGATGGCTGGCTTGTCGACGGTGACCGGCGGGTGGTATGGCTTCCTGTATTTGGACGACCGCATGGCAAAGACACGTTCTACGCGTATGAGGATGGATTAGTAGCCCTCCTCACACCCTCTTCGATATGGTTCTTTCTGAAATACGTGCAGTGATTCTCGGAACCGAGTATTGAATATCAATGTTCGTATTCGTAGTACAGGTCTACAGTAAGGGCTACGAGAAGAGGCGCTGTTGAAAGTGTTAGTGCATCCCCAACAGGTCCGTGTTGCCGCGTCTTCGCATGTCATCCATAGTTCCCTTCGTCATCTATACTGTCTCTAGCCTGGGTTGTGCTTCGTACGTTAGGACCCCATTCATGAGAAAGAGATTCAGTAGCGGGTACAACTCGAAAACATTATATCGTCAAGGAACTTATGCTCCCCGTAAACAAGGTCCCTGCCTTCGAAGTCCGGCCCTTACTCTAGTAAATTAAACACTATGGAAAGTCATCCAGTGGATATTGTTCAAGTGGATTACCAAATTTTGCAGGATCGCCATGAACTTCCAACTTTTGACTCCGAGTCATCTACACTAGAATGACACGTATCTATCACCCACTGCGTTGTTTGCAACACTTCCTAGCAGGTCTAGCAGGTTAGTTTGGTACTTCTACCCTTCGATGCTGTTCTGACAAATGCAGAGAATGATTGAAGATTCACGACACCGGATTCAGACAAAGCATCAACATTTAGTAAGGATTCCTTTCCTTTATTAAACCTCGCCACAGCGAGGGCGTCTCTTCCAACTATGTTCAACAACTCATCCAATATCGATGCCAGTCATTCCACCTTCAGTGAGGTCCATCGAGACCAGTATTATAATACGCGGCCCACAGTGCAAGGAAATCAAACGATCAACAATGTCATCCACGGAAATCAAATCCTCCAGGATTCCCATTCAAGTGAGCAATTGCAATGCCAGTCGTGTCGACATTTATAGACGCTTTGACACCATCACTCCCAGATCTCATCGAATCACTCCAAAAAGCGAGTGCGTCGAGTGCTGCCCATGATTCTGCACAGCGGTATCCAGCACCAAAGTGCATCGAAGGAACGCGCATCGAATTGCTTGCTCGTATAACCTCATGGATAGACGAACCGGCCGAAAAAGCTATTTGTTGGTTGAATGGCCGGCCCGGTTCGGGAAAGTCGGCTGTATCACAAACCATAGCAGAGACGTACGCGAGCCAAAAGCGTCTAGCTGCTAGCTTCTTCTTTTCACGAAGGGATCTCGAGCGACATACCACACAACACGTCGTCCCGACGCTGACTACGCAACTGCTTGCCTTCCTGCCGTCTATTCGCCCAGCTGTCATCGCAGCCCTGGAAAACGACTACATGCTTCCGATGAAGGTGCTCCGCGAGCAAACCGAGAAGCTACTGCTTGAACCTTTATCCACTGCGACGGAAACACCCGATGCACCACTTGTCATCGTTGTCGATGCCCTTGATGAGTGCGACGATGAGAGTCTCGTTTCGGAGCTTGTCACGCTTCTCGCACTCTTCCCTCGTAGAACCTCACTCCCGCTGCGATTGTTCATCACCAGCAGATCGGAGCCTTGGCTTGAGTCACGCTTCCACCAGCCAGACATATCTGATCTCACATTCCCCCTCGAGATCCATACTTTCAGCGCAGAGGCAGACATTCGCTCGTTCTTACGCCATGCTCTAGATGACACATATGACCAGCATCTCCAGGTCATGAAAGATGTTCCTCGTCCGTGGCCATCGTCAGACGAGCTCGAACAGATTGTCAGAAAGGCTGGTGGATTGTTCATCTTTGCCTTCACGGTCGTCAAATTTGTGGGAGAGAAGACGCATAATCCAATTTTACGGCTGCAAGCAATTCTCGAGGGCACGGCCTCTGTATCTGTCGGCTCTGCCTATGCTGACCTGGACTCGTTATATCGGGACGCGATTTCCACCTTTCCTGATGCAGACGTTGCTCGTCTCGTGCTCGGCCTCGTTTATTGCATGACCCTCCCTATGTCTGTGTCTGGTTTGCACAGGCTGCTACAACGACCCGACGTCGATGTCAGGCTCGTTGTCCCTGCCCTCAGCTCTGTTCTCCTTGCATCAGAAGATGGTAAACAGCCCATTCAGTTCTACCACGCGTCGTTTCGCGATTTCTTGATTAATCCACAACGATCACGAAAACATACGATCAATCCCGATGTTTACCATCGGCTCATGGCGCAGCTGTGCTTGGAGACGATGTCGAATTCGTTGAAGCGCGACATGTGTGGCATTGGGGACCCCGCCAATGCGAACAGTGAGATTCCGGATCTTGCTGAACGTCGGCAGACAGCGTTCGATGAAGCCCTTTCGTACGCTTGTCGCTACTGGTCTCGTCATCTCGCGCGGCTCCCTAATGACGGAGTTGCCGGTGAGGCGCTCCTGGGCGTGCTGAGAAGGTTCAGCATGACGGTATTGTTATGCTGGATAGAGGCACTCAGTATCTTCGGCGAGCTCGAGAGCGCTGTGGTGATGCTCCGCGAGGGTGTTAGCTGGTTGAAGGTTTGTCCGTTTGTTTCCCCTTCTTGTCTGAGCTGAGGATGGTCTACAGACCTTACGCGGAGTCCCCAAAGACGTGTTGACGCTGTTTGAAGATGCTGAGCGTCTCGTGGTACTTTACATGGACTGCATCTCCCAGTGTGCACTGCACGTCTATCTCACTGCAATCTTGTTCGTTCCCACGAACACCGCTATCTACAAAACCTTCAAACACCAATCATTTGGCACACTTGTCCAACATCCGGATCGCGAGAAGCGTTGGGATGTCCTCCGGGCAGGCCTCAATCTCCATAACCCCATCCACTCCGCCGTCTTCTCCCCAAACGGCAATTTGATCGCTACAGCTGGCGCTGAGCACGGCGTGCAAGTATGGAGTACAGTTACAAGCGGAAATGTCGCGAGTCTTGGAGATCAATCGTCAACATCACTCTTCGTCCGCTTCTCCCCATCTGGTGCCTTCTTGGCGGCCGCGTTCGAGGGCGGTACCGTCGTGATATGGGACCCAAAGGTCGGCCGGGAACATCTAAAGCACGAAGGCTGCCACACTGAACCGATCACGTGTATCGAGTTTTCGAAGAACAGTGCCTTACTAGCATCTGGTTCGCGCGACCATGCGATCCAGGTGTGCTCGGTGGAGATGGCACAACCGTTGTACCGTCTAGCCATGCATGAGGGACCAGTGACATCGTTAGTATTTTCTAGCGACTCACTACGATTATTCTCGGGGTCGGAAGACAATCTTATCATCGTTTGGGATATGTCGTCTGGGAAGTTGGTTCGCGGGATGATGGGTCATCGCAAGGCGGTCAACTGCATTGCTGTATCCAAGGATGGGAGCATTGTTGCATCGGGATCGCAAGACAAGACCATCAAGATATGGGATACCTGCTCAGGGAAATCCGCGCAAACGTTTTCCAAAGGTCATCACAGTGGGATACGATCTGTTCACTTCTTCGACGAGGACAAGCATGTTGTTGCAGCCTGCGACGGGGCGATTATATCTTGGGACGTCGCCTCACGCAACACGTCAGAAACCATTTGGTCAGCAGAACAATTCTTGAAGACGGTGATGCAACGTGTCCCTGTGTGGCAGGCTAAGGTTCTCGGGTGGGGAGTGCCCAAGTCCGTCTTCAGGTACCTGTTACATCAAGGTTCCAATGAGACCTCTCCGATGCACGTTACCGTCGCATGCGCGGACCAGTCACCGTCATTTGTATTTGCACACGGCGGTTGCCTATATTCTGGGTCACTGCCTACCCCAACAAACAATCCGCCTCTGCGGGACAATAAAACCTTGGCCACAGTTTCGATATCATCAGACGGTCTTTGGGCTGCGACGGCCGACCCTCTAGGTTTACTCGAGATCATTGATCTCACGATAAGGGGGGATACATGGGAGGATCTGGTGACATCGGCTAAATTGAACCCGCTCTCCGAGATAAACAGCATTGTTCCCTCGCCCAATGGCAGGCGTTTCATCCTCAAGTCCATAGCCCAATGGTATTTGACCGACGCAGAATGTCACATTGTCAAGAAGATTGACATGGGAGTGATGGGGCCGATGCGCGACGATGACAACATCCGGTTCAGGTTCTCTGCAGACGGGAGCATGTTTTTTAGTGTCGTCGTGAAGCTCTTCAACGACGACAAGAGCACCATGCGCGTCTTTGATTCCTCGACGGGTGAACAGCGTGCCCAGTTCACGGGACTGAAGATGGCACATTCATTCGTCGCATCCGCTGACGGCGCGTGGATCGCATGCGGGCGTGGACTCGGCCAAGTGGATATGTTCAGGGTAGCAAACAAGGAACGCACCAGCATAGAGGATCCGAACAGCTCGCCAATCAACGTGCTCGCTTTCTCCGACGATGCGCAGCAACTCGTGGGTGGCTGCAAAACGGGGGTCGTCCGCATATGGGATCGTCCAAGCGGGGAGTGCAAGGCCACGTTTGATGTGTCCACCTCGATGGTCACGGCGCTTGCGTACGCGAGCACACCCGGTGGAGCGAGGGTCGCGATCGGACGAGAAGACGGCTCGCTCAGTTTGTGGTCCCCGTCGACGTCTGTACCACATGACATTCTCCGCGGCGATCAAGCCACTGTCAAAAACGTGGACTTTATCCGATTTTCGGACGATGGATCCAGCTTGAAGTCCAGGGGTGAGGACGGGACTGTCTTCACCTGGGCCATCCCATTCGACGCGGATGGCGCGAACATAGCACGTTGTGCGCTCTGCGCGGGCCAAGAGGGCGTAGATACAAACGCCGTGTCACTCCCCCACCTCCTTTCACGCTCCGACCCTGAAGACACCGTCGACAGCCTCCTCCACACAGCGTACCGCGTCCGGAAGGATGGCTGGCTTGTCGACGGTGACCGGCGGGTGATATGGCTTCCGCCATCTACACGTCCGCGTGGCAAGGACACATTCTACGCGTATGAGAACGGATTGGTAGCACTCCTCCCGCCCTCTTCGTCATGGCTCTTGCTGAAATATGTAAAGTGATTCTCGGAACCGACTGAAGTATATCGATGTTCCTGTAACATTTTGCTTGTACTATATGTACATTCTGTGCTACTGTCTGGCCTTATCACAGGGTCTGCGGACTGGTTTGTCAGTGGTCTGTACGCGCTCGACAATAGGTCTGTCGTTCTACCTAAAGTTGCAAGCCGCAAAGAGTTCTTCGGGATGCATTCTCTTCGTTTGAAACGTGTCGCATCCTTCAATGCAAGCGGCACAGCGACGCCCATAATCGGGGCGTACAAGTTAGATAACTGCGCACTGGCTACCGTATATTCTGAAACCGGATCAATCATGATTTCTTTGCAAGCCGGTATGTGGATGGCGTGGTCGTGGTAATGCGGTACTATAGGCACTGGTAAGTCGTCATTTGGAACGCCGGTCACTAACCTCGGTTCATTGCCAGCATCTTGGAGTCAGCTCTCCGGGTAACAAAGATGGTCGGGAAGTTTCTGCAGGATCATACCATCACCATTAATTTCCATTGTTAACATTGCAGTCCACTCAGGAGGGGTTCCGTGGACCAATCCCATGCCCACCTTCTATGCGTAAGTATACGAGCTACCGTGTAAGATTTGAGAAAGGAAGGGTGAAGTGAAATATGAGAGAAGTGACTACTGACTAGAAAGGTGCGGGGAAGGTGCATGAGGTATGGGCGAAAACCGAAGGTTTTCTGGCCCGAACCTGGACCCGAACCTGTCGCACAAAGCCGAGCTGTGAGGACGGGTTGGGCGCCGAACAGCGACACTGCCGAGTGAGGCAGCGTCGCTGCGTCGGACAAATCCGAGTCGAACGCTATGGCTCGGTTTGTTCGAGCCTGTGAGAAAGTTGTGGTGGGCGGGTGCGAAAAAAATGATGTATAGTAGACGGACAGACTCAGACAGGGACGAAGGAGCGAGACAGCTTCGAAGTGGAGAGGAAGAAAGAGACGACCTGCATTTCGCTTCTCACGCATAGACTAAACCCTACGTTCGCGGCTCGCCTTACTACCAGGTTTACTAGGCTAGTTTGATAGTTCTACCCCTCACTGCTGTTCTGACGAACGCAGAGAGCGAACTGACGGCACTCAGGTCAAAGTAACGCCGGATTCAGACAAACATCAATATTTAGTAAGGAATCCTTTCCTTTATTGAACCTGGGACAGCGAGGGGGCGTCTCTTCCAGCTATGTTCAACAACTCATCCAATATCGATGCCAGCCATTCCACCTTCAGTGAGGTCCATCGAGACCAGTATTACAATGCGCGGCCCACAGTGTAAGGAAATCAAACGATCAACACTGTCATCCACGGAAATCAGATTCTCCAGGATTCCCATTCAAGTGAGCAATTGCAATGCCAGTCGTGTCGACATTTATAGACGCTTTGACACCATCACTCCCAGATCTCATCGAATCACTCCAAAAAGCGAGTGCACCCAGTGCTGCCCATGATTCCGCACAGCGGTATCCTGGCCCAAAGTGTATCGAAGGAACACGCGTCGAGTTGCTTGCTCGCATAACCTCATGGATAGACGAACCGGATGAGAAAGCTATTTGTTGGTTGAATGGCCGGCCCGGTTCGGGAAAGTCGGCTGTATCGCAAACCATAGCAGAGAAGTACGCGAGCCAAAAGCGTCTAGCTGCTAGCTTCTTCTTTTCGCGAAGAGATCTCGAGCGACATACCACACAACACGTCGTCCCGACGCTGACTACGCAACTGCTCGCCTTCCTGCCGTCTATTCGTCCTGCTGTCCTCGCAGCCCTGGAAAACGACTACATGATTCCGTTGAAGGTGCTCCGAGAGCAGATGGAGAAGCTACTGCTTGAACCTTTATCCACTGCGACAGAAATACCCAATGCACCACTTGTCATCGTTGTCGATGCCCTCGATGAGTGCGACGACGAGAGTCTCGTATCGGAGCTTGTCACGCTTCTGGCACTCCTTCCTCGCAGGACCCCACTGCCGCTGCGATTATTAATCACGAGCAGGCCTGAGCCTTGGCTTCAGTCGCAGTTCCATCGACCAGACATATCAGCTCTCACTTTGTCTCTCGATATCCATGTTTTCAGTGCGGACGCAGACATTCGCTCGTTCTTACGCCATGCTCTAGATGACACGTATGACCAGCATCTCCAGGTCATGACAGACGTTCCTCGCCCGTGGCCATCGTCAGATGAGCTCGAACGTATTGTCAACAAGGCTGGTGGATTGTTCATCTTTGCACTCACAGTCGTCAAATTCGTCGGAGACAGGATGCATAATCCTGCTGAACGGCTGCAAGCGATTCTCGGGGACAAGGACTCTGTATCTGCTGGGTCCGCATACGTCGACCTTGACTTGCTGTATCGGGGTGCCATTTCCGTCTTTCCAGATCCCGATGTCGTACGGCTTGTCCTCGGTGTCGTCTATTGCATGGCGATTCCCTTGTCCGTATCAAGTCTCCACAAGCTACTACAGAGACCCGATGTCGATGCAAGAATAATTGTCCCTGCCCTCGGTTCGGTTCTCCTTGCATCGGAGGATGGGAAACAACCCATTCAATTTTACCATGCGTCCTTCCGCGACTTCCTGATCAATCCGCAACGGTCACAAAAATATGCGATAAACCCTGATGTCTATCATAGGCTCATGGCGCAGCTATGCCTCGAGACGATGTCGAACTCGTTGAAGCGCGATATGTGCGACATTGGGGACCCCACAAAAGCGAACAATGAGGTCCCGGATCTCGTTGAACGTCGGCAGACAGCGTTCGACGAAGCCCTTTCGTATGCTTGCCGTTACTGGTCTCGCCATCTCGCGCGGCTCTCGAATGATGGGGTTGCCAGTGAGGCACTCCTGGGTGTGCTGAAAAGGTTCAGCACGACGGTATTGTTATGCTGGATAGAGGCACTCAGTATCTTCGGCGAGCTCGAGAGCGCTGTGGTGATGCTCCGCGAGGGCATTAGCTGGTTGATGGTTTGTCCGTTTGTTTCCCCTCTCGTCTGAGCTGAGGATGGTCTACAGACCTTACGCGAAGTTCCCAAAGACGTATTGACGCTGTTTGAAGATGCTGAGCGTCTCGTGGTACTTTACATGGACTGCATCTCCCAGTGTGCACTGCACGTCTATCTCACCGCAATCTCGTTCGTTCCCACGAACACCGCTATCTACAAAACCTTCAAACACCAATCGTTTGGTACACTTGTCTACCATCCGGATCGGGGTGAGGATTGGGCCGTCCTCCGAGCAAGCCTCAATCTCCATAACCCCATCCACTCCGTCGTCTTCTCCCCAAACGGTGACTTGATCGCTACAGCTGGCGTTAAGCATGGCGTGCAAGTATGGAATACAGTTACAAGCGGAAACGTTGCAAGCCTTGGAGATCATTCGTCAACATCACTCTTCGTTCGCTTCTCTCCATCTGGTGCCTTTTTGGCGGCCGCGTTCGAAGGCGGTACCGTCGTAGTATGGGACCCAAAGGTCGGCCGGGAACATCTGAAGTACGAAGATTGCCACACTGAACCGATCACGTGTATCGAGTTTTCGAAGAACAGTGCCTTACTAGCATCTGGTTCGCGCGACCGTGCGATCCAGGTGTGGTCGGTGGAGATGGCACAACCGTTGTACTGTCTAGCAATCCACGAAGGACCAGTGACCTCGTTAGTATTTTCCAGTGACTCGCTGCGGTTATTCTCGGGATCGGAAGACAATCTGATTATCGTTTGGGATATGTTGTTCGGGAAGTTGGTTCGTGGGATGATGGGTCATCGCAAGCAGGTGAATTGTGTTGCCGTTTCTCAGGATGGGAGCATCCTCGCATCAGGTTCAGAAGATAAAACTATCAAGATATGGGATACCAGTTCTGGGAAGTGCACGCAGACGTTCTCCAAAGGACACCACACGGGGATACGGTCCGTTCACTTCTTTGACGAGGACAGGCATGTCGTCACGGCCTGTGACGAGGCGATCCTATCGTGGAACCTTGCTTCACGCAACACGTCAGACGTGATCTGGGCTGCGGAACAGTTCCTTAAAAAGACTCTGAAACGTATCCCTGCTTGGCAACTCAAAGTGCTCGGGTGGGGAGCCCCAAAGCCGATGCTTAGATTCATACTCCACCAAACGTTCACTGAGTCGACTCCACGGCGCCTTACGACCGCATACGCAACCCAGTCACCATCATTCGTTTTTGCCAACCTAGGCCATCTGTTCGCCGGGTCACTCCCGATCCCAGTGGATGGTTTGCCTTCAGGTGCCGCTGGGATGGCAACCGCGGTTGCGATATCGTCGGACGGCAACTGGGCTGCAACCACAGACTCTCTAGGCTCAGTCAAAATCTTTGATCTCACGATCTCGGGGATTACATGGGAGGATGTGCAGCAGGGAATGAAATCGAACCCACTCCTCTCTGCGGACAAGATCGTCCCCTCGCCCAATGGCACACGGTTTATGATCAATAACCTTATTCAATGGAACCTGGTTGACGCAAACTATTGCATTATCAAGAAGATAGACATGGGGGTGATGGGGTCGATGCGCGACGACGACGACATCCGATTCAGGTTCTCTGCAGACGGGAGCATCTTTTACTGTGTCGTCGCGAACCTCTTCAACGACGACAAGAGTACCATGCGCGTCTTTGATTCCGTGACGGGCGAACAGCGTGTCCAGTTTCAGGGACTGAAGAAGGTTCGTTCGTTCGTCGCATCCACCGACGGCGCGTGGATCGCATGCAGCCATGGTCTCGTTCAAGTGGATGTGTTCAAGGTAGCAAGCAAGGAACGGACGAGTATAGGGGATAACAGCTCAACGATGAACGTGCTCCTTTTCTCCGACGATGCGCAGGAGCTCGTGGGTGGCTCCTCAGAGGGGGTCGTCCGCGTTTGGAATCGTGCAAGCGGGGAGTGCAAGGCCATGTTTGAGGCGTCCACCTCGATGGTCACAGCGCTTGCATACTTGGGCACACCCGGTGGAGCGAGGGTGGCGATCGGGCGAGAAGACGGCTCGCTCTGTTTGTGGTCCCCGTCTACATCTGCGTCGCATGACATTCTCCGCGGCGATCAAGTCACGGTCAAAAACGTGGACCTTATCCGCTTCTCGGACGATCGGACCAGGTTCATGTCTAGAGGTGAAGATGGGACTGTCTCTTGCTGGGCCGTCCCGTTTGACGAGGATGACGCGGACATGGCGCGCTGTGCGCTCTGCCAGCGCCAGGACGACATAGATGGCGTCTCGAATGAGACGACGTCCCTCCCCCACCTCCTCTCCCGATCCGACCCGGAAGAGGCTGTCGATAGTTTCCTCCGCACAGCGTATCGTGTCCGGAAGGACGGCTGGCTCGTCAACGGCGACCGACGAGTAATATGGATGCCGCCACCTATGCGCCCACGCGGTAAAGACGCGTTTTACGCGTACGAGGATGGGCAGGTGTTTTTCTTCACGCCGACCACGGCGCTGATTTTCCTCAAGTGGGTGGACGAGTGAGCGGGGTCATCGATGTTGATGTTATCAGATCTGTTGGGGTGAAGTTTGTTGTGCGAATGTACTAATGAAATTCACAATGCCTTGTACGATTTGTTCGAGTAGGTTCAGAGTGATTGTATTACCATACCCCTGGTCGTCGATCTGCGACAAGACGTTCCATGCGTCCGATGCCATCTAATAAAGCCACTGATGAGAGGCGGCGACCATTATTCGGTCAAATTTATGGAAGAAGTGTTCCTTGTCACGGTATACGATAATCATGCAATGTCTATCATGTGCCATAGTGCCCAAAAAGAGGCTTGCCATGCATCATTACAAGGGTCCAGACTCCCATGTCCCTAACCATGGTGACGGACTCACAGTCCATAGGATAAAACCGTATCAAGGAAGACCCGAAGGGATCAAGCAGGGAAAAAAAAATCACACGCACACGCACTTTCTCGCGCAGCGCACACCTGCAACCCTCACTCCGCCTCGGCATCATACTCCTCCTGGATGTCCCCACCCCACCGCCTCCCATCCCTATTCACACTCAACCACTCCTCCAACCGGCGTCCAAGCTCCCCACCCCGTCCACCACATATATCCCCCGTCGTCGTCAGCGTCTGCTCCTTCTCCTTGGCCTTTTTGAGCGGCAACTGGCCCGCCTGTTTCCGGCTCTTGAGAGCCGCGACTCGGAGCGCCCCCGATGACGGCTCAGACACCCCGCTCGCATCGCTCTCGACGCACGCCTTGCGGTCGTACGACGGTGCGCTCGGCGCTTCAGAGCCTTCGACGGTCGACTCGACGTCCTTGAACCACTCTTCCTCGTGTTCCTCCGGCCCGAGTATGCTGTCGACCAGCCCCTCCTCCCATCCGTCCCACTCCACACAGCGGTGCGCGAGGCGGAGTCGGGCACCGACGGCTTCGTAGTGAAGCCATTCCTTGGCGGTCGTGGCGAGACTGGCTTGGGCCGCGTTTTTCGACCACTTGGAGAGGGCGATCGACGCGACGACCTCTCGGAAGAACCTGGACGTAAACGGACTTGTCTGAACGAATGCCGGAAGGTGAGCACAAGCCCACAATGGCCGCGTCGTCGTCGATTCCCAATCGATGATGCACGTCTGAGTGAGAAAAAAAAAGGTGGCAGTGAGTTATACAGCCGTCAAACGAAATACGCTTGGACACACAATTTTAGTATGATCACGCTCGTCCACGAATACGTTTTCCAAGTTTAGATCGTGACAATCAAGCCCAAACTCTTCAGGACCCGAGTTATCCACGTGAGCCCCTAACCGGTCCATGACGTGCATCCAACGACGCATCTCTCTGCGCACGGATTGTTCGCGGCGCATGATGTGCGCGACCAGGAAGGTACTCCGTTGCATGCGACGATAATCGCTGTACATGGCATCCCCAGGACCATCCCATTCTTCCTCACTCTCTTGGGCGTCCCATTCGTCAGAGTCATCGCTTTGATCATCCGGAACCGCGTCGAGGTGATGGTGTCTGGAGGATCGGATCTCGTCCGGATCAAGGTGCAGCCGATGAGGAGCGGACTTTCCCTCGCTTTCCCGCTTTACACCCGCTATCTCACGCTGCACACAAGACTCTAGATAGGATCTTGTTGAGGACCAGGGCCCGCGATTGATTTCCGACGGATGCGCGAGATCACCCCGACCGGATCCAAAGAAGGGCCACGAAACAATAGGACCAACATGTGTTGGAGTGGATGTGACGCGTGCTAGATCGCGCGCACAGTGGACCGCAGTTGGTGTACTCCCAGGTGTGGGGATTGTCGATAACGAAAAGTGCTTGAATTGGTAATGCGTTGCAGTGGGTGTTGATGAGGATGAGGATGATGTTACGGGTGATGCGACTGACCGGGATATTGTGGGGAAATGGAGAGATCCGATATGTGAGAAACGCTGAGCGAACAGGGGTAGTATGATAGATGCTACATTTTTGAAGAGAACTTTGAGTTGCTCATTGGGCATCGAGTGATACACTCTACCAAGTGGAATACCCGATGCCTAGAAACGTCAGGAACAACGGACACGTGGACGCTAACTGCAGTGACCGACCTTGGACATGAGGATATATTCACCTCCGAGACGGTTGTATGGGTTTGAATCGTAAAAATACACATCTGGTACCGGTATGGAAGTCTTTTCGCGGAGGTATTGCATCGTTGCAACCTCCGACTGTGTCTTGAGGCGAGGCATGAATCGACGCGCAACACGGGCAACCAGTTCCCGCGTGTCAGTAAGGGTTACGAGATAAGCCTGATCAGAAAAAGAACGTATGTAAGCATGATGAGGGCATCGCATTGAACTCCACCAACTTTATGAAATGTCCCTGATAGTAGCCGGAACTTCAGGAAGCCGCACCAATATGGGAAACGGAAAGAAACTTGCCTGAGCTCAAAAAGGTGATCCTTCCGACCTCGCAGTGAGTCCTTTCGCGTAAAATGTCCTTGAGAACTCGTCGATCGACCTGAAAGGGTTGTGGGTCGTGCAGGGCAGCATCGGCTTTTGCCTCGCGTTTCCGGTCTGCGTGTTCGACGTCCCAGTCCCATTCCACGGGGGTGTTGGGTGTGGTGGACAGTGGCGCGAATGGCACAGTGCCAGGTAGTAAAGTCTCCGCTAGGCTCGTCGGCGCGCCATGCCCATTCAGAGACATACTAGCACCCCAAAGCTGTGCTACGTGGCTGTCTTTCGTGTTGGGCAGCTCACCGGGGAAGGTGTGTTGAGGTGGGTGAGGAACAAGTGCGTGCACGCTGTTTTGGGCGATGAGGAAGAGACACGCGTTCGGGATGAACGTTCGTAACAGACCTGTGATTGTTCATCATCTCAGCAATGTCATCCGGCAACGTTACTGGGCCCTGTTTGGCTTTATTTAAATTACCCCATTCCGTCTTGACTGGCACCGGTACAGGCATTTGACAAGGTCGGTGTTTTACTCGGGGAAAAAAAAAGGACAGAGGGATATCGAAGGTGAACGTTAACGTTCTTACCAGGTGCGAGGGCTAGTGTGGGCGAACCCGCTTATATACCCAAGCGACTGGGTTGGGGGTGCTCATCACACAAACCCAACTCCACCTTGACGCCGCACGGTCTGCCAGACTGCACGCTGGTGAATTCGTCATCTGAACCCGGGCCCGGCGTAACCACACGCCTTTAAGCGGTCAGCGGCAACGGCTTATCTTTGGAAAGTACAGCGATAGACCTTGATTCGGCACTTCGCTTGATCACACAACACGCAGCTTGCCGAACGTAGATATGATACATGGGCCATTGTTGGCCCCCTCCGAAATCGAGCCGAGATCACAAGGCATCTCTTGCTGAAACTGCCACCATCGGATCGGAGCCTTCCAGTGCCAAACTGGGCTTAGTGCCCTTGACTGGCATTGATATAACACAGACGGCATAGGAATCATGAACGCCACCGATAACCGAAACAGTCCCACGTTCCTGCTCGACGGGCTCGACGGGCGCCCCGGTGAGTATTGAAATTCAAATGCCTCAATCTGCCAGCAAATCTGCACTGTTTGCGGCGCTAGTGCGCTTTTTATGCCTCAGTGCGAGGTATGAATCCCATGCGATCATGCTTAACGCGTGGGCAATATCATATGCCAGGTAATGCCAGCTTCCCACCTCATACCATCAACATAAAATATTAATACGCAAGTTGGAAATACGAACGTCACGGTACTACGAACATATACAAAACCAAGTCGTTCTCTGCAGAAGAAACTCATCAAGGAGACCTCCCATAAGATGGCTCGACACAAATGACATCGTCCACTCGCCTCTTCAGCCACTCCAGAACGTCCTGTCCCACCATGGCACAATCGTACAACTCGATATGCCGCAGCTTCGCGGGTGTCACACCATGCACCATCGTAGCAGTCCCTGTCTCTGGATTGCGCGCCTCGATAAGCTGTACAAGCTTCGCGATCCCGTCCGGATGCGTATGACAACTCTTCATCGTCACTGATTTCAGATTGGGGCAGATCCAGTGTGCCTGCTCGTCCTCGGGCGTTCCTAGCGTTACTAGGAAAGGTTCGAGGGGCGTCCCGCCAACACTCAGCGAGTGAAGGTGGTTCATCTCTGCCAAGAAATTCCAGGCAATGACAATGCCTCCAGGCCCATAGTAAAGCGTCGAATTGTTGGTGTTTCCATATGACACCGACAGCTCAGTAACAGGGGGGTTGTTAGATCGCTGGAGCAGATTCGTGATGACGTCTTCAATGGGATCCCGAGCCTCGATGTCGAGATTGAGCACATCCAATACGGGGAGGATGAGCGTGTCTGTGAGCGTCGACATGTGATAATGGCCCCCAAAAGTGAGCTCACGAAGCTTTGGTAAAGAGGTCGGGTGCAGCGGAAGGATGGCTGGCAGGACAACGGCAAAGTGCAAGGTGAGGGATTCAAGATTTGGATTACTCGAGATAATGTGTAAGATCCGATCCAACGGTAGATGGTTAGATGGGAGTGAACGAAGGTTGAGAGAATGCAAGTCAGTCTTAAAGATAGGAGAGGACCACTTGAATGGTACATGATGCAGCATGAGGGACTGAAGCTGGGCCAACCCCAAGGGGGTCGACGGAGCGCTGCAGGGAAGCCAAGCCCATTCGGTGGCGTATATCGTCTCCGCACACGAAATCTCGAACTCTCTTAGCATCGGGGCGGCGCCTGCATCACACAATTCAATGTCAATTCTCAATGAGACGCGTAACTCGTACCATTGATCGACTTGAGCGCAGATATTGAGGGAAATTGTTTGTCGAACCGGAAGACAAACCGTTGCCATCGGTGCATCTGCTCAATCAAGTAGAAGATCGCGATATGTCCCCAATGCGTGTTGCGCTGCACTTGCGGGCAACTTCGCGTGGAAGGAGGCGGAGGAGATGCTCCCCAACTATCGTGGTGGGACGGAGATTGGGGGACGATGATCGGCGTCTGTGCTGGAGGTAAAAGGATAGCTGCGCCTGGCGGAGGATGCGGTAGGACATAGTGCGTCGGCGGGCTGGGCGGCGGTGGGATCCAGGGTGTCGGGGACGATGCTCGAGTGCGACTAGAGGGTTCTGTCGAACCCCCGTTCACCCGCAAGTAGATTTCAATGTCCAGGGGAACCTTGTCACCAGACCGCTCGAGCCAGAGGCGAACGGTGTCTGGAGACGCGCTTTGGTTGGTCACGAGGCGTATCTGGGAAGAAGGATCAGACGAGACAACTCAAATCGACATATAAGCAGAGGCGGATAGCATGCGGAACATAGGTGGCTCAACATATGGCTTCTGGAAGTGAAAGGAGAGCAGAAGATCGAATAGCTGCAAGGGGTATTTACCACAAAAATTACCACAGAAAGATGCCAGTCGGCGGAAGGTAGGGTGAAAAACACGTTTTTTTCATCGATAAACATATTCCAGCGCCAATATAGATGTGGGGAATAGAAGACGCACCAGACCCAGTGCGGGTTAGGGAAAACTCGTCGCTCACCTTGGACCATATTTTAGGTATTGATAGAGCCAGTCTACGCCATAGGACGCAAACAGAAGCGAGGATCCACGCACAGCAAGGGTGATTGTCGAAGTTGAACGTAAAGATATGGCGGAGGAGTTCGTGGGGCAGTCGCCGTATGGGCGAGATATACGCCAGCGTGTGCTTTACTTTTTCCTCCAATGCATGTTGCTCGCGTTGCATCTCTCGAATCGCACGCTTCCTGTCGGTGACGATCTGCGAGAGGGCATCTTCTGCTGAAGTTATCCGTTCGGAGAGCTGTGAGAGCTCTTGGCGCTGAGTTTGGAGGGCTCTACGGGCTGCAGAGACGCTTGTTTCTGTTGGAGGTTCTGGATAGTCGAGGGTGTTCATCGTGTGGGTGTCGCAGGTGTCGAGGAGAGAGAGGAGAGGATAAGCAACCCGACGCGGCTGGGAAGTCAGTCCATTTATGAGCACGTGTGCACCACCAAAGCTTATATCCCTGAAAGGCCAAGACAGGGCTGGATCCATCGCTTCTGCCCACATTCCACAGCAAATACACTGGGTTACCGGACACCACAGCGTGCGGCGTACACAACGCACTAATTACAAGACTTCTATGGTACAATGCGAATGACGATGAAGACAGTCCAGGTATGTCACTTCTTCCCAGCTTCTATGGCGTCTCCGTTCTTGCATGCAATAATCTTTATTCGTGGCGCCGACACCATTTCGTTCGACTCCATCTTGAAAGACGGGTTTTTGACGATAAACGTCCACACGTCGTCGCAAAGACGATACGTGTGCAAGTGACCCTGTAAACGC
Source organism: Lanmaoa pseudosensibilis (assembly GCA_038092875.1). NCBI lineage: Eukaryota > Fungi > Basidiomycota > Agaricomycetes > Boletales > Boletaceae > Lanmaoa > Lanmaoa pseudosensibilis. The sequence goes on along the minus strand of JBBPRF010000393.1, from coordinate 2,091 downwards.
ACAACATTAGCAAAAGCACACGCCCGGGATACCACCGAGCAAGGGAGAATGTACTTTGAGCGTCGTCTTGTTTTTCACCTGCTTGACCATCGTGTCTGCGAGGGATTTATCAAACTAGACCGTCATTAGTGCGCTGCATCACGGGGTGCGATGCCGCATATAGAACCTGTTGTAAAACCTTCATCGCCAGCTGCGGCGTGATGGCACCGCTCGTGATGAGCTCGTCCAGCGAGTCGGTAAGAGCCATGCCAATGCTGCAAGGCCGTTGTAGGGAATATTTTGCGACCAAGGAGAATGTTAAACGTACGATGACCCTCTGTAGAACTCATAGTATGCAGAGGCCATGTTGGACCGTCCAATGCTTCAACTCGTGTGGGCGACGCTTGCAAAGCACAGGCACGGACTTTCGGAGTGGGGCCAGGCTGTGACCCGTGATGGTCACAGTGATTGGGGTATTTATTCTCTTTCCGAAACTCTTTGACAAGGTGAGATGGCCGAGCGGTCTAAGGCGCCAGACTAAGGATCAGGTCATTAGATGACCAAGTATATCTGGTCCGAAAGGGCGTGGGTTCGAATCCCACTCTCATCAAATTTTTATTTCTAACTTCTGAGATAGCGCGCGCAAGCTGTATGGGCAAATTCAATGGGCGATGGCAGTCGACATCGCCGTGATCAACTCAAGACTTTCACCAGAGTCAAGCACACTTCACCCCTAACCCTCCTTTTTCGCTCGAGCTTTATCCTGACATATCAACATGGCGACATTGAATCCCATCCCTGATGACGAGTCAATCTGTCCATTTCGAAACCCATACCGTACAACACAGCAAGGCAACATCTCGCGTGAGTACTTTGGCGTCTGTGCGAAAACGTTGTCGCAACGAATCGTCATTCTTGCACGCGGGGGAATTTTGGGGTTTGGGGTGGGTTCGTCGTGGGGAAGATCTCATTCGCACGTTCCGCCACGTCCTTTTTCCGATCCCCGAAACGATCTTGGTACGTTGTCAACACAACACGACACAGGATGCGTGAACGGGAAATTACCCTCGAACAAAATGGGGGGACGCGAACATGGAGCAGGTGCGGGCAAGGACAGAGATGACGCTGGATGTTTTGAGGCGTTGCGAGTTGGAAGGGCAACATTGCGGTCGGTGGTCTTGGCATAAGGACATTGTCTCGATAACCCGTCATCCCGACTCGGGCCTTCTCGAATCGATGTCGGAACTACCACGACGTCCTCCTCTTTCAACTATCTATCTGGCGCTCAGCCTGCTTATCACACTCATTTATTGCACAGTATCCACATGTTATGGCATTACTTCCATTGCCGATGAATGTTGAGCCACCCAGCGCCGTGACACACTTCTTGATGATCACAGTTCGTATCACCATTGGCAGAACTGGTTCTCCACATCACCTCCGCAGCTCCCCCACTAACCTGAGGTGGCCGTAGTTGATGGTGAGTTCTTTGCTAAATATCGGCAAGGGGGTACTGCTGATTCTCGTCATCACCAAATTCTCCGACTACTCATTACTCTAAGTCCACGGGTAGGTTGATGTGGATCAGACAAGGGGGGAATCCTACAATGAAAAATGCCTTAATCTTCAAATCGAGGTCAGCGTAAATGATGGCTTAGAATTGGATACATATTGACAGGCAGGAGCAGGTTGGCAAGATATACTGTGCTTGTGCCTCCGGCCAAGTACGAATGTGGATGGAGTGCATGGCAGAATGCGGTGTTGACCTTAGTGTGGAACTCTGATGTTACACCCTCCATGCTTCTCACTTGCCACGGAAGGTGATATGATCATCATCATAATCTTAATTGCAGACCACGATTCGAACCCTTGACTACAAACGTGCCGTGCTGTATACATGCAGACGGTTTTGTTCTTTGTGCGCAAATGAATGTGCCCTTGCATTGCCTTCCGTCACTGCCTCCTTCCTGTATTGCATAATTTTCATATGTTGGTGGATCGTGCCTCGTTCTTTGTTCCGAAGGCGTCTTGAAACGAATGGTTAACATGCAGGGGAGAAGATATAATTTCCAAGGGAACCCAAGAAGGCCGGACCATTGTCAACCTCCCTCT
>JBBPRF010000392.1:0-26385 GCA_038092875.1 Lanmaoa pseudosensibilis | reverse complement strand
CACCCCAAGCCCCACCCAGAGTCACCCTCCAGGGCCGCGTCGACCTCTCCCCCCGTCTCCGTCTCACCCCCGAAGAACGTCTCAAGCGCAAACTCTCCACCCAGCGCCGTCGAGAACGTGAAGAGCAAGACGCCCTCCGCGAAGAACAAGAATCCCAGGCACGTCGAAAACGTGAAAAGGCAGAGTCAGAACAGAGGGCGCGCGAAGATGAAGAACGCAGGAAAGCCATCCTCCAGGACCAGCTCCAACAGGCTGCCGCACGCAAGGCAAAAGAAGAGCGCGAAGCCATGGCTACCGAAGAACGTCGTCTGCGTGAAATCAGGGAACGTAAACAGAGGGAGCACGAACGTAGATTACAGTATACCCATGAGATGCAGAAATGGCGACGCGATCAGATTCGTCGGGCAGAGTCCCAGTCGAGCGAAAAGGAAGAGGAACGCAAACGCTGGGCGGAAGAGAGACGGTCTCGGATCTTACGGCTCAGCGATGCAGTGCTCCAGGACGAATCTGCCGAAGCATTCAATGGATGGGTTACGATACAGACCCCTGACCTTCTCGCGTGGAAACGGCGTTATTTCATGTTTGATCTCGCACATGCGCAGTTGTCCCTTTGCAGAAATCAGCGGGTAAGTACGGCATCATATCTGTCCGCGCAAGCGCATATACTCACACCTTTCCCCAGGATTCGACCCGCTCTGTCGATCTCGTTCACTTGGACGGTCGGATCGAGAGCTTCAATGAGTGGTATGAAGGCTTTGAAGAGTTGGAAGCCATCCCACACTCGTTTGCTGTCAAGTTTGTTGACGGACGTACTTGGCTCATGTACGCAGACACCGAAGAAGACAAGGCACGTTCCGCTTGATGTCTCGTCACTGACGCACCGTCTCACTCGCATATACAGGACAAGTTACTCGTTCTCCTCAGCGAGGCGGCGGGCGTTATCATATGACGACTTGATACCCTCTTATGATTTATCCCTATGTAGCTGTAGTACTGTATGCGTTTCAGGATATCAGTGTCACTCGTTTCAATGGGGATTCATTACTGTTGTTGTATTCTGTGTTTGGTTAACTCCCTGCAAGTTCTTAGTATCAGATGTTGCTTTCCGAGTCCTTTGGAGTACACGAGGAAAGGATCAAGACGAGCAGGGGAAACTCGGACAAACCCCGGGTGGTCAAACACAGCCTTTCCCAAAACAAGCAAATCATTCGACGTTCTCGATGATCTACATGTAAGTACAATCCCAGTCCTGGTACATCAAACAATCGTCACCGTCAACAACGTCACAACCCCATCTTGTGCAATACCTCAAGAAAAGTCATGTATCAGTCCAAATAATCCAACGGAAACAGGAAGACCACATTCGACAAGATGAAGTACGCACCGTGATTCACACCATTCGCGCCAGGCGCCAACAACCCCGTGATATTCTGCGCTTGCGTGCTATACGACACGCCCCCATAGCTCATCTCTCCTATCGCGCCGGCAACCAGGTTATCCCTGCCAGTACATAAGTATTCGGGTCGAAAACGCGGGATCGCGAACAAAAAAGGAAAGTGGAGGGTGGGGAACGCATGGCGTACCTGCCAATGTCATACCCATCCGGTACGATATCATGGTTCTTCGTCTCGGGCTAGTCAAACGCCATTCAATGTCAAGAATGGAGGAAGACATAATGTTCGCCTCACTTCTTCCTTGGATACTCTGTCAAAATGACCGTACCACAATAAACGATCACATTTCCAAAAGACACAACGCTGTATTACTCACGCTAAAAACATTGCCCCACTATTCGCCAATGTTCCATTTTGGTGATACACCCTACCCAAGCCAAGCCGGCCGAAAGTCGATGATCAACGATTAGGATCGATCATCACCACCATTCAAACACGGAACCTACCGGAAATGATTTCCCCCGATCAAACTCTCTAAACATGTGCCGATACCCGAATTGCCATAATCCTGGCGCAACTCGATCGTCTGATTGACCCACCCGTCACCATCACCGAGGTTGGCCGAGAAAGGAGTTCCAAGATGAATATTGAAACATTCCTCAGAGCTGCGGAAAAGCCCTCGTTGAGATGTTGCCCCACGCCCAGACACCAACGCGAACAGAAAAGACGTACAATCCGATCGCACGCGCATAGTTGATGATCCCGTCCTCCGTCAACACGCCCGGCGAGCTTTCACCCGAGATGATGACCTGCCAGAGCCAGGGTCCCGATCAGGAAAAGTGATCATCACATGAACAGACATGGAGATAGACGGACGTTCAAGGGTTCACCGTACCCGTCTCCGGCGTCGTTGAGCATGGAACCGCCGCCCAGGGTAGGATTGTAGTAGGCGGCGCTCCCGGCGCTCTGTGCCGTGCCGAAGTTAAGCAAGGATGCGAGTCGGGCTGTCGAGGCCAAGATCGTCCCGAGAGCGTACATTTCGACTTGCGTGTGGGGGGCGGAAAAATGAGGGGAGGAAGGGCGAGGGGAGATCGGTTCGAGAGAATTGTGGGCAAGATGAGCGCGATTAATATATATCGCGTATGCGGAGCTAATGGGGACCAAGACACGGACGTGCTGAATGCTGGTGAAATGTAATACCTCAGATGGATTATTCGGGACCACAGGCGGAGTAACTTGAACACCCGCGTTGTCGTCGCACGCCAGGGACATTAGACGAGCCATTTGATATGCGACATCTCATTGGGGATAGACTCCATCGCTAAAACTTGGAGGATGAGCGGGGCACGGAACCGAGAATGGATGTGAGGACAGCCCTGAGCCCTCAATGACGCCGCATTTAGTTCGCACTATCAATCCAGGGGTTAATCCCAAGAAGCGAACACGCTGCGCACTGGCATATGCGCTCACGCGAACAGTGCCTTGGCAAAATATATCGTCTGCGTCGCTGGGCTCAACGATATATTCTTGTAAGGCCAGCTAGGCACAAGTGCCTTTCAAAAGCAGTCGTCTATACATAGATGATGAATCAGTGGGGACGCAGGTGTGTCACATCTCTGAGCAAGCACTGCGACATTGTGGTGACCGAGCACATACCCACGAGCTTTTTGAAGATATTAGAACACGTACATAGGAGCGTCCAAAATTCGACTGCCACGATTCAGTGTTACTCTAATTAGGAACCTTCGCGGGAGCGCTGCCAGCACTACTCGGACCCAATGACAAGGTTCGTGATAACTGATGACGATCCTCAATATCATGGGATGAGAGCCAATTAGACGCCGCTCGCATCGCGTTATTTGCTGTCATCGTCGCCATCGTCCGAAGCTTGGATGTTTGAGTGGCGTACGAAACTTGGGCTTCTCGTGCTTCGTTCCTACCGGAAATTGGTGTTACGCATTAGCTTCGATCCCCAGCTCATTGTATAGAGACGTGGAGAAGGAACTTCTTTCAGGGATAATGTGCTAGTTGAACACGTACGCGACTCGTCAGAAAAGCTGCAACATTACCAAATAAAGAATGGAGCGACGTTTGTCACCATATTTTGTTTCTAAATTCTTGCGCAACTTTCATGCGTTGTGTTTTACTGTATATGATACATCCTCTCCAGGTAGTCCGTCTTTGCGTGTACTCGCCGGTTGTCCCAACCGACAACATGCATCGAAGGTCCCGGTCCCTTTTTCCCACGGTGCCTATCTCTGGGTCCCTCAGGCCCTTCGCCGCCAGTGACTGTCTTTCACCACCACCTTCGCCACGGGCTATTCTTTCCCACAGAAAAATGAAAACACCATAGCGAGTTTGCAACTATGGGAGTTTGGAAACAGTACTTGGAGGCATGTTGAGACTCTTGTTTTTTAATCTCTGGGCTTGACACACCCGTGAACCCCTAAATGCTCTCAAGCCAGGGCAATGCTCGATGAGCTGATAAAAGGCTCTCAGTGGTCAGTATCACATTCAATGTCTCGTTTTCATACGCATATAGCCAGTCATTTTTTAGGCTTGGCATCAGGTCACCACCCGACGCACAGAAGCCAGTCGAGGACAGCATTTGTGAGTCGAGAAGGAGCAGAAGCACTGGCTCTCGTCCTCGAAGGCAACGAAAGTGCGATAGTAGCCGACACGACGGAGTATACTCACATTGACACACCGCCACGAACTTTTTGATATTGGGAGCTGTGACAATCTGCTCGTCAGCATGGGGAGCCATGTCGAGATATGATCCAAAGTAACACATTTCGTGTGGTGTGAACATTCGTGTGCTTGCAAACACTAACACCGAGGATGGTTGGGTATGTTCGCCTCCCTACCACTCATTCAAGGAAGGTGCTATGAATGGCAATGCCGCATTTGCTGTGGTTGAAGAAATACACATGAGAAGTACGTGATAATGGTGAGTTTACCCCCTGGATGTGCACTGGTTTCATACCCTTGTTTCCAGATTTCGCACAACGATGTCTTTCGACTTCCGCAAGCATTAGTCACGTAGCCCAGGTAGGCCGACGTTGTCAAGCGACGACGCCCCATACAACCATTAGCTCATTTAATGCCGCTGTTGGTGCGAGTATCTTCTTTGTTCTGATCCCCCTCTTGGGCTTGGCACTGTTCATTTTTAGTTCATGGTCTCGAGGTTCACCATTTATCAGGTTTATTTGTTAAAGTCTCGAAACGCTTGACCGTGCAACGAACGTGAGCGAGCTGGCGGGGGAATAGGTAGGCATGATGAGCAGGCGAAATAGATTCTAGTTGAAGCGTCGCACATGGCGTGCAGGCTGATGTGGCATTGTTTACGCGGCCTTTGTCGCGGGGAATTTTGAAGATTCAAGGGTGCTGCGATGGGTTCTCATCGACTGACGATGCCATCTTCAAGTATTTGTTTGCACTGTCCCTCGATCCCACCTCTCCAGGAGGCCTTTTAATCAAGCAAATGGAATGCATGTATAGCCAGATATTTGTGCAAACACGCATCAAATCATACAACGAAGGTATGTTCCTTTGTCTCTCGCAGGACCCTTCTTGTTGACACAGAATGGCCGGGTGGTCACACTCGATCTGTCATCTTCATGGGCGTACAGGACGAAGTGTGTGGCCCTACATGGGACAGAGCATTGTGGCGTCCAAGACCATGTTCTTGAAGATATCTCAATCGTATCCCCTGACCGTCATATTTGTGGTGAGTTATGTCCCCCATCTCATATTCACCAAAGATGAGTTTGTTGATATCATGCCATGGAGCGTCGTTAGAAGTACATCAGCTCATTGAACACGGAGGTGAGCACTCGGGGGGTTGTTCAACGGACCATCCGCTGTTTTCCGCGCATGCTCACTCATACGACAACCGGTCGTCTCCTTGACAAAGCTGAGCAGGCGTCCACCAGGAAGTAAGACAGTATGTAGCACCAATATGTGATGCGATCGCACAAGCGGGAGTTAAACAAACCACTGTTCCAGTACGTCATATTCATAGCGGCGTACACCCTGGATGGATCTCCAACTCACGGCGGGCTCTAACTCTCGTACGGGATGCCGGACTCAGCTGGACATGGTGGGATACCTGCTCCATTAACGATCAGGTTCAATCCGCGCTCTCCAGGAGGCATTGGTGGCAATGTTCAAGTGGTATCATGGCTCGGACATGACGATTGTCTTCCTCTGAGGTGTTCAGTCTCCTGCGAAACGCGGTGATCTCATGAGGAGCGTTTAGAACACCACGCCTGTGACAATTCCAAGAACACCCCGCTGCCAAAGTCATCCAGTTTTACACCTAAGATTCTCAGTAGCTGTACTGCCGATATATGGCGAAGGGGTGAGTACTCTGGGACGTCTATTGGCACAGATTCTCTCCAGGTCCGGAGACGTTAGTATCCTTGCATGGGCAGTGGAGTCTAGCAGCTACAGTGACGCCTCCCGACACTTCAAGTTATCGAGGGCGCCAGGATGGAAAATATTGTTACCACGGTATGCACTTCCTCATTCGACCTCGCGGTGACATGAGATTATAGCACCGGCCTCTGTCGGATGATCGAACAGCCACGCCGTAGCCGTCTGTATCGCGCGGACACGCTCGCCTTCTGCGGAGATGAAGACAAGACAAAGTCTGCTCGGATGGAGTCTCTGTATCTCATTCACCCTTGGCTGGACACTCTTCTCGACTGCGACGCATTGAGCAGCATATTTGTGAGGGATAAGTCCCACGCCGTTGGCGCCATTTTGCAGGCGATCAGGTCTACTTACTGACGCGGCGCCGGTTAACTATGATTCTAGCTCCTTTACGTGGGGATTTATTCATGTCCAGTTCCATCGTGTCTGAGATGTTTGAGACAGGCAGATCGGATGATGTTGCGGCGACGAAAACATCCAAGTTGGCTTGAAAGTCGGATCTCGGGTCTTAGACTTCAAGCTTCAGCCCCCCGCTGTCTACGAAACACATCCACGCCGCAAGTTCATAGACTCTGGTGCTTCCATGACACATCAACTGCAATCGTCGGGGTACATGTTGCGACTCGCGTATATTTCTCGTGCCATCAAATTAATAGCCAGGCCCCTTCAACTTGCCAAGAGGCAAGGCAAGGTTAAGTTTTTCATACATCCGACCCCCTATTATCAGGACCGACTATCGCCCTTGCTAGCAGGTCATCATACTTCTGTTACTTACATAAATTGGTTGATGGCACTAGAAGACCAGTGGAGCGTCCGTGGGATCAGGATGCCCCTTGTACCTAGCTTAGCATTTTCCTACATAGGGTAGGTAAGGTACCCCAACGGGACATGCACAAAAAAAAAACGATCTGAGTGCACCCGGTGAACCGGTAAACCACCCGTCGATCGTGTGAGCGCTTCATGATTCTATTAGTCAAGTTGTCTCCTCTGGTTGTCCTTCAAGTTGGTTAATTTTTTCCAATTTTAGGTCTTTCTTGCAGAAACCGGAGAATCAGGTAGAACTAAGCGAATGCATTCACCCCCAAACTGTCATTATTCATTTGGCTCTACTGTCGAGTCAGCCTGGACGCTGTTCGGGTCGGTTCAGTACTTCTATCATCCTTGGGCTCAGATCGAGCCTACAGCGTCCATTCCCAAGCTCATTTCCGCAAGTTCAAACACCGAACAGCCAATGCACCATCTATAGCCCGGTCAGATCTTTCCATCGATTTACAATACCGAACTGAACTGGTGTATCCATACAGCCTTGTTATCATCGATTCACCGGCAAGCGACACTCAATGGTTAAACACATGGTCAACTATGCTTCCCGCTTAGTCGATGTAAGGGTAAGCCACTTTTACTCCATGTCCGAGGGGCTGGTCCAAGATTATCATCTTTTCCCGTTTATCATCATGAAGACTCAAGTGCCTCCAGGAGAAAACTTGGCGTCAGAGTGAACTCTATTCATTTTCGAAGAAAGCTATTCGTGTTGTAAGGAATTTCTTCCTGCGGGTTTAAACATCGAGTGATGGTCGCATTGGTGCTTGCCATGCACATTTTGTTGAGTGTGAAGATCCGTTGACTCGCCGTGGATTCCCGCTCTTCCGTGGACCTGGTATGGCTCTTCCATATTCAACTTTACTCACATTACATGCAACATCCGAGGGTCGACTGTCACACCAACTCGGAATTACCCTCATCCAGGCAGACCTATAAGTCGAGTATTGATAATATCAGTTATCCCTTTTTTAATTTTAATTTTTTTAATTTGGAATTACAGTTAATCTCGTTCTCTACCAGTGAAACGCCGAAGTACACTACTACATTGGAAAACTGGAATCTACGGCAGAGTTCGTATGGATATAAATATGGGCATCTTCCTCTCCCTTGCGAGACCCCAGTTCATTCAGAAACGACCTTTCCCCCCATCCACACTACGTATTGTATATGACAATGTCCATCGACTGTGTTGAACGTTCACTTGTCCGTCTTCGGATCTATGAACAGCCAGCTGGGCTCAGCAACCAGCTCCCTGAAAGTCACCGCGAGTACTTCGCCGCCGAAGAATCGAGGCTGTGGTCCAACCAGAAGGTCCGTGTTTCGTTTTCTACATCTGCGTGGTCTAAGTTGGCCATGGATATAGGCTATCTCATATTTCTTCGACCATGAAAAGGAAGAGTCCGATCGCTACAGGAAGGAGGCATTCGTGATCTCGGCGATGGATGAATATGCCAAGTATACCAAGGTTCATTTCGATCGCGTTCAGGACCGTTCTTCTGCAAGCATACGAATTGCCTTCTGCGAACCTGGAAGTAAACACTGGATTGCGATTGGCACCGATGCTCTAATGGTCAGATCAGAGGATACCACGATGAACCTGGCGGGAATGGACCTGAAGAAGACGGACGCAGCCAACTTTGCTGTCGCACTCCATGCCATCGGCCATGTGCTTGGTCGCAGGCATGAGAGACAGTGGCATGGTCTCCGCGAAGACTCGATCATGAAGTAAGTGAATCTTTATTGAACGCAAAGATATTTTCCTCAATTCCATCTCGCTGGCACTCTAGCACCACATCCGTGGAAGGTGACAACAAACCTCAACTTTCCGCGTACGACAAAGCCTGGCTTACGCTCAACTATCCTAAAGCTCTGATCAACAAGGATGGAGGACCGGAGGACATCTGGACCCTCCATCGCTCGCTTCGCGTCCTTGGTGTCAACGACGACTACTCGTCGAAGATCCTCGAGTCTGACGATCTTTCGGAGAGGCGCTTGCTTTACTCCCAATTCTACTCCCAATCCATTGGATCAGGGTTGATTTCGTTGAGCAGAGGTATGTCAATTCCTCAATGGTTAGAAGAGACGAGCTCTGAATTTCATCAGCTTCCGTTAAAAACATTCTGGACATCGCGAGGATGCAACAGATGGAGAGGATACAACAGATGGACTACCCAATCGCCATACTCGCGCGAGAGCACATTCTCTTGAAACTTCAGGACCAGGTGTCAAAAGCAGCACCCGGTCGGATGCTCCCTGATGTACCCCTAGATTCCATCCGGATCGTGCGATATATCCTTGATCTCCTCCGCATTCTCGAAATTTCAAGCAGATCCTCGACATTCACCCAAACGCTAGAGTCCAACACTCACCGATACGATGACATGTTGGGCACCACCCCATCTCTGCTGCAGTACGTAGACCCTGTATTGTCCAGAGAGTACGCGGAAGAACCACTCGAAGAGCCGTTGACTCGCGAAGAGTTGGATGATCTGCTGGAGTACCTACCCGAAATGCTGAACTACGACCCCAGCGAAGTCTCCCCCAGTAGCGTTCAGCATGGTCTCTCCACTCGGAACATCAAGGATCTCACAGATCTGCGCCTTCAATCCCGTACAGCCCTCGCATTTTGGATCAGCGCACTAATCAAGTTGGCCGGAGCACGCAAGGGTATCAATGTTGCCCAGCTTGCCCCCAGCGTTACCAACACTATCGTGCGCATGTTGCAAAACGATCGTCCAAAAAACGTCTTCCAAGAAGTCCATTCCCTGTGCTTCGCTTCGACGTTAGCGCATACTGCCAGCGGCACAGAGACAGACCTCCAGGGATGGCTCCAGGGATGTTTACAGCGCCTCCTCCCGGAGATCGGAGAACTCCCGGAAAATGGCCAAACAAATGGGTGGACGCTCGCGTGGGGCCCAGTCGTTTGGAAAGCGAAGCCTGACGATGATTCCGGTGGTCCTGATCTCGTTTGGTATGTTGCTCACAAATCGCTCAAATTGGAGAATAAAACCACCCCCCGTTCGACTTACGTCATCGCTATCGCGGGGACGCAAATGAGATCCTTGCATACTTGGTTCAGCTCGAATATTGATGTGGCCACCGTGATCGACTTTAAAACTTGGGCATCTACCCTCCGTTCCGCCTCCCACCTCACCCTGCCAATTGCGGATGTAAAATCAGACAAGCCATACATTGCGAGAGGAACAGCACGCACAGTGTGGCGAATGCTCACCGTGCCAGCTCCCGCCGCCGCATCTGGGGTGCAGACACTTCTCCAGTTCCTCGAATCCCGACGCCAATCTGAGCCTGATCTTAGGCTCATCATCACCGGACATAGCCTCGGAGGTGCCCTTTCCCCCACCCTTGCCCTTGCCTTAGCCGAGGCCGAGGTAATCCCGCCTGCAAACATCTTGACTTACTTCATTGCGGGTCCCAGCCCCGGAAATGACGCGTTCGCTCAGCTCTTCGCCAAGACGTTCCAAGCTATACCGAAGAACCCGAAGGAAAGGGAGGACCGGAAATACGAAGTCTGGAACCTTAATCTCGTCAACGAGCGCGACCCAGTTCCTCAAGCATGGAGCTCAGACGAGCTAATGCACCCAAGGCAGAATCTGTCGAATGTCCACAAAAAGTTTCCAGGGTACCTGAAGCACCTGGTTCAAGGCGTCGTCACAACATTTTTGAACGTTCTTTTTGACAAAACAGTGGACTATGCTCCCCTCCAGAGCCAGATCTTCTCTGCACCCTCTTCCCTCAAGGGTGTTTTGTCTCAGCACAGCGAGGCATACCATCTATATGTCGGTGTCACCCCACCATCTCTTCGCGAGGCCCTCCATTAAGATGGAAAAGATGATCGTCTCAACGGTGATATTGATTGTTCAATGTAATATACGATTGAGTTCCTGGATGGGAAGCCCTAGGTTATTACAGTTGAAACGCTCATAATGCATAAGGTCGGGACCCGGCAAATCCTCATGGATATGCAAGACGACAATGCGTGATACCGTGTGACATGTGACATCACACCCCCCCTATCCATCGACCACGCTGCGCTAGCACCACGACAAGCTACACCGTACTCAAACAGAGTCGTCTGCCTCGCGTTGGTAAACTCCTGCATCCGTAAGTGTGCACGAAAACCACGCAGCATCGCTGACAATGCTAAATCCTCGCCCTCCCCATACTCTAACACAGCCTTCTTGAGCTGTTCGCACAAGCGCATTGCCTGAACCTTCGTAACGCACGGTTCCACCAAGTTCTCTTCGTCGTCTGAGTCAATGGGGGTGAGTGTCGACATAAGCATAGACATCACACCAGGCACCAAGATCCAGGTTCTGGCGTGACGTCTGCTGTTCAGTGTGCTTCTGTCGTTTTTCTGGTGGATCGCGATTGGTGGGGTTATCGCGGGGCTTCCGTTTTGCATGCAGCATCGTGCCATTGGTTCTTGGAGAGTTCCCATCGACGTGAAAATTGCAAGTCACATGTTCCACTCGGTCGCACCTGCTCCATCGTAATGCATATTCTATGGTCGACACCTATGCATTATGCATTATGCAAAATATCCCTTATTTTGGCTGCGCCCGACTCGAGACCCACCAAAAACCAATGCATTAGGATGGATATGCATTACTAGCATATGCATTATGAGCATTTCAACTGTATCATGAAACTGTAGTTTACCTTCTTTTCGCTGTACTCATTCTACAAGCGATGTGGCATTCTCTGTGATTCCAGAACGGATCTGAAGCAGAAAGACCGTCGTTCGTGTTCGAGTTGTTCCGAGTTAACTTGGTTTCGAGTCTGAGAAGCTGTATATGAGGATGGTCCGTTACCCGTGTTGCCATTGTGTCTCCAATGGACAAGTTCAACCATTGTTTCAAATGGGGCTTGGAGCTTTGTGTAGAGCCCTATCGCGGACACCAGAGGGGTGGCCACACTGACTCGCAGACCCTACCCTAAACGAGGCACGAAGTTTGCATGATTAAGCACCGTGCAGCAACGCTCGGCCGTCACAGCCCCTGCATGATAGTTGGACAGATCTAGTAGTGATTGCTGTTCTAGGTTCAGAGCCGCTGGGTGGAAGACACGAAACAGAACACCGGGTCACCACTGAAGGTGATTATGGATTCGGTGCATGCCGACGCGCCGAGGACACTGCCAAAAGCTAGGCGGAGTGCGTATTGAAAGGCACGCCCCTTGCCAGTTCAGGTATAGTAGCATCTTTTCGTACTCTTTCGATGAGATCCGTGTTGAGACAGTAATGATTCCTTTAAATGCGTACATACATTTGAATTGGCGTAGTGAAGTGAGTATCGGCATAGTATGGTGGTACAAGAACGAACACAGAAACCGTGTCACATCGCCTGCAATCCTACTACCCCATCACCCCGAAAGATTCTCCGCGATCTTCTTGGCTGTGCCGGCCATGTCCTTAAGAGGTAGGCGTTTCATGAATTTCCACGCATCGCCGAAGATCCCCTGCTGCACGTCTTCAGGAAAGTCAGCCACGTTATTACTGTTGACCGAGAGACCGAGAGAGCCGCTAAGTATTTTAATGCCTTGAACCATGGCCGGAATCCAAGTGATGAACTGCTGGATGTCAGCTCCAGTCACATCGGCATCGTTTGGAATGGAACCCTCAATGGAACGAACTAATCCATCGAGTCCAACCTGCGCTGCCGCTTGGACTTGCTCCGGTCGCTTTTCCTCCGCCAAAACCTTCTCTATGGCATCAATCTGACGACGTTTACGATTTATCTCCTGATTCGTGTCCCCCTGCGGCTTTGTCCCTCCCCCAAGTTGTTCTTCCGCACGCTTATCGTCTTTCGCCTTTGTTTCCAGGTTTGCAAGCTGAGTCTTCAGATTATCCCTACTCACTTCAACGATCTCGAACATCAATTTTTTCTGCTCGTCCTCTGGCTCGTGCGTTAGGAAGTGCTGCAACTCCGGAGCGGCGGGCCGGCCAAGAAGGCGGAGGAGGTCGTGGATGCTATGCTGAATTTGAACGGGGTCTAGCGGGTTACCGTCAGGCATCCTAGCTGGAACGGTTTGTGGTGCGGTGTGGGCCTGGAGCTGCCAGGCGAGACGATCCCCTCGAGTTGTTAGTATTTTCAACCGATCCTTGGTGTTTTTCTGGTACTGGCCAAGTGCCTCCTTAACCTCATCTACAACATCCTTATTGATAGCTGAAACCAATCAGAGCTTGACCCAAGCAGATCATAATGGGTCTTACCAGTATCCGACAAAGGCGATTCACGCTCGCACCATTTACTATGAAGGAATTGAAGGTAAATGGAGCGCCGCTCAGAGACGTCGCCAGCCCTGAGCATGTCCCCATATCTGTCAGAATTTCCAAGTAGTTGACCAAGCGCTTTCTGGAATACCCAAGCCTCAGCGTCAACGGGCCTATTGAGCTCGGGCTTAGGGTAATGGAGTGTGAGCCAGGCTTTGTCGTTGTCAGAGAGGGATAGACTGATATCGGGATCTACATCAGTTCCCGAGGCCGTATAGACCAAGTACCTGAAAAGTGGGTGAATGAATGTACTTCATGCGTTGCGGTAAGGACTGAGCTCACTTCATGACAGACTGTTTGTCCACTTCGCTAAAGTTTGACATAGGACGTTTATCGTGCGAAAATGTGAAATGCTGTGCGATGTATTCATCGCGAGATTTTATGTTGACCAGTGGTACGAAACGGATCCCCTCCTGAACCTGGACGTCTATTTCGTGGCAGAGTCCGAGTACGTGCCCGAAGGCATGCAGGGTGATGGCAGTGTTGACATCCTCCACCGTTTTCCCGTGCACCAACGGCGTACCCGGCTTGAGCAACACCAGGTTCATGGTGGGTTTGGTTTCAGACACCATCAAAGCGTCGGTGCCGATTGTAGTCCATAATTCGTTGGGTGTGAATGAAATCCGTATCGCCGCGGATTTTGGGTCCTTCACTTGCTCGAACTTAACGTTAGCATACCTCTCGTACTCCTGCATCGCTTTGATTACGAATTTCATCTCCCCATCATCGCCTGGCGGGGGGTATGGGAGGACCGTCAACTCGGATCTACTGAGGGATTTGACAAAGGAATAAGGGATAACCTATGTTCGTGCCCAAGTTAGACCGTCCCGCACAACAGCGGGGATACGTACCTGTCCGTTGGACCATAACTTCGATTCTTCAGTAACGACGCAGCCCATATCGGTCTTCGTATTCCTGTCCGCTGTGTAAGCCCTTTCGCTCATAACCCGAAGACGAACGAATCGTTTGTGGTCACAGCCAATGTATCCAGACATGATGGCGTATAATGTGTACTGAGATGGTGCAGGTAGAATGACTCTGGAGCAGCTATAGCCTATAACCTCGAGGACGGAAGAACCGGAATCCTTATATACATGGCACCCCCATCCGAAAACAGGTTGCGACAATTCTGCTGGGAACCGATGAATTATCCTGTAATGCTATTCGAGTCAGTTTACGGTTTGAAATGCTGCGAAACGATATTTCACGACAATTCAGTCAGAAGCAAGAACTTCGAGTTTGTAGATCGCTCATCGTATGAAAACGAGTCACACTGCACTGGTTCATTCGGCTCAAACTCAATGTTCAAAGTCTGATTGAACAAAGTTCAATCGGACAAAGTGGGGAGATCTGTGCCGCAGATGGTCACTTTCCTTTCCTGTCAGAGTACCTCATGCCCGCGCGTACGTCAAGATAAGATGACAAGTGGAGTTGATATATGACACTACTACTGCGAGAGATGGGAGGTACATACTAGTACTACCATGTATGAGGAGGCTCTGCCGCCGCCACACCTCGCGCAAGCTAACTCTGACACATGGGGCTGTGATTTGACGTTGGGGTTAACCCTTGTTCCGTGGGCAATCAAGTTTTAGAAAGTGGAGACTGCGGATCTCTAACTCACCACATGAATTAGTTTAGGTGAACACTGATTACCCCATGATTCCACGACTCCGAGTTCCATGATTCTTGTGCCCTCCGAGTCTGGGCTAAGTATAACTTTTCTTTTCCTAGTTTGAATCCTACCAGCGCTCCTTCTAAGGACTATCACCTGGACAACCTGAACTGTTTTCGGAATGACCCGCTTTGCCCTATATACAAGGCGTACCCATTGGCCGATACAGCCTGCCACCCAATGACACATACACCTCCATATTTGCTTCCCCTTACGATCCATTCAGTTGTTATTTGACTTCTGGAAGGTGATACTCACCGGCCACGGCCTCGTGGCGTGGCGACGTATACGAGCCTATCCTGATTGACACAGGATAAGAATAACTCCGGATTCGGAGGATTCATTATCAATGACGCCGAGTCTAATTTACTCCTACCATTAGTCGTGTTTGCTCGAGAAGCTCTCTCGGCAAAAGTGTGGTCACAGGGACACTCATTTATGCAGCTTGATGTGGTAGCTGTCAATGATCGGGCTTGCAATATCATTCAGGGATCTCGTTTCTGTCGATTGGATCGTGGAGTCACAGTTATTCAACCTACCCGCTCTCCGTGCTACCGATTGGACGATAAAAGCAATGATGTTTCAATCAGTCATCGGATGACTCAAAGACATGCAAAAACGGGGACTCCTTACAAGACGTTTCTTAGACGTATACCCGTCATTGCGAATGGAGGTACGTCAAAAAGAGAACAACCAACTTGAAATTTTTTATCGAAGATGAAGGCATGGCAGGTCATTCCGCCTCGTGTATGTTGGTTATACATAACTCTAAAAGTTGTGCCTTGAGCGTAGGCTCGGGTTCTACCAGTCACAGGAGGTTCTTTCGGCACTAGAACCTCCGCCTCATGAATGGAGACCGAATCGGTGCGTTGCTCCCTGGAAGCTCTATTCATCCTGCTGTCACAGATCCCCACTGAGTAAGTCAGACCCCGCGCGTGTTTGATATCCTACCAGGAAAAGGCAGTATGTCAGGCCTTGGAAACCAGAGGCGAGCCGAACAGAAGTTAAGAATTACTCTTGAAAGTGGTGCTCCACCACCGTGCTCAATTGGCTTTGTCCCACGCAAAGAGGGGCTGCACTCTGGTACTTCCACCTTTATTCCGTGGGGGATCAAACACGCACGCTTGTGTGCAGTTCAGCATCCCCGGAAGGTGTAGATTCGTGGTCCTCCAACGTAATGTGGGAAGCCGCTTGGGTGAGTACCGGTCTTGATTTGATCGCATGACTGATGATCGTGCTCACACCAGGGCAGCAAATGGCGTTGATTTCTGTCGAAATTTTGTCAATCCTTATCCGCCGTTTTGTCCGCACGAAGTCTGGAGTCACGGTTCACTTCCATTTTCTGGGTCTGATTACTCAGTACTCAGTCCTTACCAAACACTTCGTGGGGTTCAAAACAACTCACTCCAGGTTCTTCTCTCGAATGCGACGGTATCGTCAAAGCTGTTGGCCAGTACATTACACTGAAGAGTCCAAATGGCACCAAACCCCACGCGTAAGCTCTCTTAATTTTTCTCGTAAGCTACTCCAAGAACGGTCACCAAAGTCTTGTATTTCCGGGAGGTGGCAATCATTGCCATATTCCATGACTCAAAGGGGTTGGAACGCGGAAGTGGGCGCAGCTCTGGGTCTGGAACAATCGTCATCATAATGAAAAAACGCACTCCTGATTACTGATTTCTGACTGGTGGTCTGCTATTCCGAGTCAGACGGGACGTGATAATGATAGTTCTCGCTTCCCCCCCAATAGTACCCAGCTGTTTTCAGTAGAATGTTACTTGGATCCTGCGGAAGGTGCTCGTGACAAGACTGGGCGTGATGCAATACCTCCGATATAATGAGTCAGGGTGGGCCGTACAACACCCAGATGATAAGATCCGGTGCTGCGGCCCACTGTGCAGTATATGCCGGTGGAGTGGGTCCGAGTATCAAGCCAGCCCATGGCAGTCAACACATAAGCCCAGAGGTATAGTACGTACTAGTCATTGGTGACCAGCAAGCAGTTCAGCCTCGAGGGCGTTCTTATGGTCCTCGGGTTCATACAATGACAATTGACAGAACAACCGACAGACTTAGTATATCAAAAGATAGCACAGGATCGGAACAATTGTAGAAATTGTGCATGAGCAGGAAGTGACCCGTTATCAACGCTGGAGTATGTATGCAAGCAACAGAACGACTGCTCACTACCTAGTGACCAAACTGCACGGGAAGGATGATGTTCGTCAACTACACATGCCAAACTTATTTTACCCTCATAGTGCTGACCTTCATCTCGCCCCTACGAAAGGGGGAGGGAACGTCTGCTTACGGAAAATGTCACTAATGACATTATGCTGCTTCAGGGATGCCGGGAGGGTGGCAAATTTTTGCTTGACTGCGCAGCAATCTGCATGAGAGTGGGATTTCTCAGAGTCAGCAGGATCAGACCCACCACGTAAGAGAGCAGCTGCCTCGATGTTTGCCTTGTTATAGTCGAGAAATCTTTCACGGACATTCTTGAGCTTATTCGGCAACGGTCCTGTGTCGTTCAATGGCTCAATGATCCTGGTTGCATCTCCGTCTGGAATGTGGATTGTTCCCATGGCGCGAAGGAGCTTGCTCGGATCATTGTAAGGGTATATGAGCGCAACGTATGCCTTGTCAAGTTCCGAAAGCTCGACATTGAGCTTGACCTCTTCATTCTCGTAATTGAGATGGGCCGGCATGAAGTACCTGGGGCACGTCAGTGTTGGCACAATCCAGCGTAAAAAACCACACGCACATCATGATGGACTCCTTATCGAAATGGCTGAAGTTCGATCTGCCCTGATCATAGACTTGAATGACTTGGGTCTTCACCAGGTTCCTGTCGTAACGGAGGAGGGGGAGGTAGTAATCATAGACTTCCTTCTCCTTCAGCGTGATCTTCTCTCCTCTCGCCGGGCTCTGGTGCTCATGCATCATGCCAAGGACATGTCCGAACTCGTGAAGGATAGTCCCTTTATCTGTCGTGCTCGGTGCCGTCGAATGTCCGCTTAGCCATCCAAGGTTGAGAGTCGGGGCGTTGTTGTCAATCTGGTACATTGGAGGCAGAGCTTTACCAACCACGCTCCATGATCCATTAGAGGGGTTGAATTTGATTCGAATGTCGGTGTTACCACTGGGGTCCTCCTGCTCCTGGAAGCGGACATTGGCGTGGCTCTCCCAAGTTTTGATTGTGTCCCTGACAGCTTTTTTCTTTTCCAAGAGATTCGCGGCACCCGGCGTGTCCAGGAACCTGTAGAGTAATACCTAGGGAGATACCGTGAACATGTAGCACTGCAAGGGCAACTTCGTAGACGTACCACCGTTCCTTCGTCACTACCAACACGATCCTTAAGTAGCTTGGTTTGGTAGCCCATATCCCATAGCTTATCTGAGCTGACGAACACAGCATGGAGAGCGCCCGTAGGTTGGGTTGGAGTGCTAGTGTCAGCGGGCACAGGCAGATGAGGTGCTGGTGCGCAAAGGTGCTTCGTGGAGTTGAACCCGTCTTCGGGACGTGAGACGCTCATAGTGGGGTTACTGGGTCACGTCTGAGGAGAGGTAGAATGTGGATTCCTTGCCGAGTTGGAGGGAAACGCGGAATGGGTCAACTATATATCTACAGGCTGTGACAATTTGCGCCAGGGACTCATAAGGTTGTACGCCGATAACTGGCAAGGGATCTGAATCCATATTGAGTGCAAAAGCGCAGCCGGATTCAAGAGACGGGGTGGGTTTTACACGGTAAGTCAACTCCATGCTTCCGAATTGGAAGAAGATCTTACAATACAGATCCCCCAATCACTTATTCCGATGCTGATCTAAACCATATTCCTGTTCTCATCAAACTTCCATCAAGCAGGGAAGCTGAACACGTGTTCACAGAAAGGCCCACCGATCGAGCTAAACGTGGCAATTTGCCCCATTTGCGACCGGAGGCATGGCTTCCTGTTAGAGTTGTTCAAGCGAGTAGATGACAGATTTGAATTTGTCACTCGCCTTGGGTGTGGAGCGACGCGAAACCCCTTTCTTCCATTCACCTCGAGGCTCAGTGGCTACGACACGCTGCTGTTTCCACTGAGTTCTAATTGTCAACTTCTTTGACTTTGGTTCACTGGGACTCTCACGCTACGATTTGAAGATTTCGGCACCATGTCGAAATATACAAGCTGCCTCAACTCGGACTGTGTTCTTGGCCGCCGAATATACGTATTTGTGTCATCATTGAGGACGCGACCTTGTTCCCGGATGGCTGAAGCGAGCAACATGGAATGGGGGTTATTTCTCCTGATTGAATGAGTTCCTGTTCAAGTCAATGGAGGGCGCGCAGGGTCTCATGATACGAATGAAGGCTAAAGTCTGGATAACAACTTACAGATAATGTGGATACATAAACGCATGTGCGGCAGCACGAAATAGCAACGAGAACGAGCGAGAATGGGCAGTATCTTCCAGGGTAGTGATTGCGAATAGAATGGCCGCTTGAGGGAAGGAATATGCTTTGTTGTTTGTGAGCATTACAGACAAGACTTGTTTACAAAGTTGCAAAAACGCACATGCATGACTGGTGTGCACCATCGCATCAGTTGCGCCGCATAAAGACCATCTAATATCCAATCCAAGGGCAACTAGTCGGGAGCGTGCAGGAACGGACGGGATAACGATTAAGGATTTGGACTCTGTATAGCCGAGGAAGCGTGTGATGATTACAATAAGTTGACAAGTTACGACTTACCAAAACGGAGTTCTGAGGTTGTGGAGGGAGGTCGACTTCTGAAAAGTGGGGAGTATAGGGAATGTATAGTTGATGGCCTAGAACGCAGAAGTATGGCAGTGGCGTAGACCTGTATCCTAGGAACGTTGCCAGGCAGCGCATCACATTCTGGCAGGGAACGTCAGGGATGAATACATGTAGTGCGGCTTTCAGCCAGCTTTGGTCAGATCAAAAAATGGGCAGGTGCGTTGGACGTTTCTAACATCTGGACAGTACACCGTAAACACGAGATAGTATTCAGTGGAAAAACACCATATAATATCCGCGCAATTACTTTCTGCGGGAGGTGATGAAGGACAGAGGATGTAAAATCAGTCAAACAATACGTTGATAGGTGCTTGAAGACTTACATAAGGCCCACCAAATTCTATTCTTCGACTCATGCATTCACTGGCACCTAGATAGAATTCCATGCCCAACTCGACTACCTCGCTCCTGACTCGACGGATAACAGGAATGGCACTTAGACCAATATCCGAGTCTACCGCACGTCGCAACTAGAGGTCCCAAGCCTGGAGCGGTCTGCTTCATGCAAATGACATAATAGACTCTGGTTATGCTCGAACACTCCAACCACTGCCCAATTGTGCATAAGGAGGAAAATTGGCTTATGGAGAGGGTCATCCAGTTTCGTGGTGCACGATAATTGAGCCGGAATGGATATGACCAGAATAGAAGACGAAGGTTCAGCACGGGGTCCCACTGTAACGGCGGGATTATCTCTCGCGTGTGCTACACCCGTTTCGATGGAGCTTGGCTGCATGTGTATATAAACGCCTTGTGTGTATTTCCTCCGCTTCCGAATCCTCGTCACAACTACACCTAGAAATCTCAGAGCCGTGCACAATGACTCGTCCACTAGTAGGCAACGGGCTGTTTGCTATC
This sequence comes from Lanmaoa pseudosensibilis, assembly GCA_038092875.1. Classification (NCBI taxonomy): domain Eukaryota; kingdom Fungi; phylum Basidiomycota; class Agaricomycetes; order Boletales; family Boletaceae; genus Lanmaoa; species Lanmaoa pseudosensibilis. Next base: position 6,100 of record JBBPRF010000392.1, on the reverse strand, counting down.
ATATCCACCAAGGAGCCTAACCCAAGGGTTGGCGCTCCGGATTCCAGTGGCGTTACGAAACCTGTCATCACTGGATATGACAACGACAATGTAAATTCTCTCTTCTTCCCATTTGTTGTATTCGGACAATACCCCGTCTCTGAATTTATTAACTGCATTATACTTTTCTCGCTCATTTCGATAGTTTCGCATACGGCTGACCGTGCTATTGCTTTGTTACAGTGGACCCTCCGTGAGATAGAACCCAGAAAGTATCACATAACTCTGGAGAAAGGCTTGCAACAATGGCACACCAAACAGGTTGCTGGGGAGGTGGTCTTGAATCTCGAAACTCCCCCAGAGATCTGGTCGATTGAACCACATGGTGAAGATACATACACGTTAGTGGCAAACTTTATTCTATTGTGTCGCCCATCTGACATTCAAGAAACATGACAGCATTCAAACTGTGAGTGACCAGCTCGCAGCAAACGCCTGGACTTTGAGTAGTGTCGATCCCCAGTCTTTGGTGCGAGATCCATGTCTGATATAGGGGATCAGGACTGATTGGCCATTTTATAGGTTGTGCTTCGCCCCCTTGTCCTTCCAAATGATGACCAGTTGTGGAGGGTCATTGACGTTGCTACGAATATCAATGTCGGATTCCTTCCAAATTTCGAGTAATTTGGAAAATGTAGTTCGGTACAAAGATATTGGTGTTGTAAGATCACGCTTGTTACCTTGTATGACATGCCATCGTCGGACGTCTTTAAACTGGCCTGGACCTGCAAGTTATTTGACAAGGTAGACCAAGCGTGTGCCGACCAAATTCTTAGAATGCGAACCTACGACCTCTCAAGTCTGACATATCCGGACAGCACATTGTATCATTGCTACAGGATGGTACTTTTTGAAGTCGAAACCAGCCCTCTCACAACTCATATACAATTTCTCTACCCTGTTCGTCAACAATCTCAATCCATAGAAGTAAGTGGATGAGCAAACAGATAGGATTCACCTCACGTAGCCAATAGCTGAGGGCGACTTACCCTGCGCCCACTCAACGCTGCCAAAGTGCTTAGAGCAGCAGGTACACCGTGCAGAGCCATGACGGAACCATTCCACAGAACGGAACGACTGTCCGGGGATAGCACATAACCCCAGACACTGATACATGCGGTACTTAATCAAAAAAGAATGAAGATGAGTCGACAAAACATGCGTGAAATACAGACTTGAAGCGGCGTTATTTCATGACACACAATATCCCTAATGGATGCTCTTCACCCCGAGAACCCTATGCCTTCTACTTCTCGATCATGGGGTAAAGCAATGCTGAGGACGTCAATACCATACCGTGTTGTCAAATGTGGACTGACACTAGGCAGCGATGAACCGGATGAGGATCGGAATGTGAATCATGATCGTGGCGTGTGCCGAGAGGATCCCGTTATCGAGGGGTTGTATATATGAACTTGCCTCATGTCCACAAGATTGTCTGGCTGATACATACCCCAGTCCTGCATGTAGTAATGATTGTGGGATTTCGGACTGATATCTTCAAAATTCTACTCGGTTGACCCTCAAAGAACTATCCTATGAATGGGAGGTGGACACTGTAGGTAAGTGCTTATCTCGGCTGGAATCCGCAATCCACAAACGAGATATATCTATCGGGTTTATACAAACGCTTATCCCCCGGAGTTTACAGAGTGGAGTCAAACATATGGGGGAATGCGGGGACCCGGGAATGTTAGCTGCACCTGCCATATCGGTCATGACATAATTTCATAAATGACAGGTCTCCGATCAGTCCCCCAAACCTTGTGACCATAATGCACTAGGTAATCCATGTCTGCTTCTCGATTTCTATGCGGGGACCTAGTACACGGCATAAACTGATATAATCAGATCGCTTATGCAGCTTGATTGAGGCAGTACCATATTCCATCATGCCTAAGGCACGGACCAAACAACTTGTCAATTGGGCGATGGGTTTGTGACCAATCTTCATCAGTGTCAGAAGCTATCTCTCGTCCAACTATAGTTATATCATGTGCTAACCGGATCTAGTATATCATTGCTTCTCGGAAAGGAGACGGCCACCTAGATCTTTCCAAAAGCCCGTCATCCAAGCCTGACTCCGGATGATCTTCTATGGTCCACTATTCATGTTGATCAATGCCCGATTTAGGAACTGCTTCGATTACATCCTCAGCCAACCATGTGCATGAATTCAGACGTGAGTTCGCATAACTGGAACCCAAGTGCTTGAATCTAGTGCCATCCGCGGTAGCGAACAATGTCAGACATGTCACTTTCCTGAGAAAATATTTCGGTGGGAATGTTGGCCACAAACCTATTCCCAAAATTGGATCCGTGATTTAAGGGCGATACTCAAGTATCACTTGATTCACCTCAAGTTATTGTTGTGAGTGTCGATGGATCACCATGTAGGAAGCTAGGAACCCTGCATAGCTAGGAACAAAGTGTGATTCATTCAGCCGCCAGCCATACTCAAGCGTTGCCTGACCTCTACAGAAACAAGTATTGTCATGAACATACTTTTCTTCACCTCTTCACGTATTTCACACCTTCACAATATCACAGTCCAGAACATTCCAGACACTACTTCACATACCTACATCATACCCTATACCCAGATGATGTCATTATGATGTCATACACCGGCCCTAAACATGGTCCGTGCGCATATTTGTACAGTATATATAGTAGACACTCGCCATGTATTTTCCCTAGTTTCAGAATTCTTATTCTTTGCCTTGAATCATTTGGTCTTCGGACTGAGTCTCTTGGTGAATCCTTACATAATTCTGAAACTACCCTCAAGCACTTCGCTCTTCGCGACCTGCTTATTCCTCTCCCCTTTTACTTTCTATCATCCCCTCTTTGCCTTGGTCGAGCACTTTGCTTTGACCTTGTACCGCTCTCGTCTTTTACCTTTCCCAAACTCCAACCTCCAAAAGCTAGTGTTTACTCGCTATAGCGTAATTCGTGCCTTTTGAGGACGTTGCAGCGAGCCTAGTCTAGGAGTGAGCGTGAGGATACCAGTTGGATCTGCTGTGTGCACCTCTGGGTAATCGCTTGGACCTGGGAAACCCTTCTACTCCTCTCTCCCCGGCTGTATTATAAACTCGGATCCCAGAGTTAAGGGAAACCTGCGTGGACTGCATTAAAAGTCTCCGGAAAACAACCGGGCCCACTGTTGCATATACGGTCGTCCGCCGTCATAAATAAGGATAACGTTGCTACCGGGCATAGTGCACTAGCCCCCGTCGTCAGCTGAGTGCCTAGCTGTCCGTATTCCCTTCAACGCTACAAGGGACGGGTTCGCGTGATCACCTGTAACGTCACGTCTGAAGAGGGCAGTATTCCCCCCGCCGAAGCCAGGCGTATCCGGTTCCCCCATATTCGTTTGCCGCTGGAGAAACCTTGAGTCACCATATTCCCGCTTTCGGTCCTGAATCTAGACGAACCAAAATAGTAGTCTAGGTGCTCGGACGTTGCGCCCTCTATCCTACCGCGTTCGGTCCTGAGAACAAGTGAAACAATTAGAAGTAACTTGTTTGCTCGGACGTTGCGACCCTTATGTCTCACCCTTACTCTCGCCCTCCCACATGCTCCCAATCTGCGCTCGACATGAGCGAATTCCAGACAGCTCTTGCTTCAATAGAGCAATCCATTCCCGCCTCCGTGCCGACACCACTACCGGCACCAATTCCACGGCAGTACGCTGCCCCGCCAACTCCCCCAAACTTCGCATCCGCATATGATGCCTGGCGCGCATCGTGGATTCGCGACCACCCACTAGAGGCATACCCGCCTCGACGACCATCAACGGACCCTACGGTCCACTCCCCTCGTCGCCCGCTCCCAATCCCGCCTACTTCACAGGCTGGGACCCCTCTACTCCGACCCGTCCCCCGGACACCGCCGACTACAAGAATCGGCAAATCATTTACGGCTAAACCGTCGGCCTATGACGGCAAGAAAGAAGACTTCGTGAACTGGTGGAGAACAGTTCAAGTCTACTTGAATGGCTTTGAGGAAGAGCCGTCTCATAGACAAAAAATCCTCATAACCTTGTCCTACATGCAAGGCAAAAATCCCGCTGGCAGGTTTGCGGACCTTGCCTACCAGCGCGGAATTACGAACATGTGGTCCTGGACGACCTTCGAGGAGGCCGTCAAAAAACAATTCCAACCCGCAGGCCTGAAGCGGCAGGCTGAGGAAAAGCTATTTGCCCTTAAGCAAGGCAAATCAACAGTGGAGGACTACTTCACTAAAATGCATCAGTTGGCCCTTGAGGCTGACTTTGACGTTAGGACCAATGGGTGGACCATCGTCAATCAAATCCGCAAAGGAGCCCGACAAGACCTCGTCGACCATGTCGAAAATATTAACGACAGGTTGATTGATTCAACCGACATACGCGAGTGGGAGACCGCGTTATGTCGCGCAGAGCAAGTCCTCCAAGAGAGGGCTGACCGCCACCGGAACGTTGCGGCATCCGGGCCAACATATCGGCCAACCTTCGTTTCCCGTCAACAGCCAAAGCCGGCAACTCCCGCTGCAGCAACCCCTGCAGCAGTCCACCCGAACCAAGTGGGTACGTTCGGGGCCCAAGGTGGAGTACCCATGGACATCAGCAAGGCACGTGCCGAAGGAAAATGCTTCAAGTGCGGAGGAGCATGGCCGTGCAAAGAACACATGAAGCCGTGCCGCCAGCAAATGTGTATGCTGGACTTTAAAGGAGTACGCATCTTCTATCAGTCAGATGAGGAACTGGTGGAAGGAATGAAGCACGTAGAGAAGGAACGTGCAAAAGAGCAGGACTCTTCTAAGTCAGGTTTTCAATCCCAGGAGTAGATACCGGTCGAACTACTTCTGTACCTAAGTCATTGAACTCTAATAAATTCTCCATTCTCCCCATTCATGACGAGACCGAAACCTCTAAGCTGTCCGCTCACGCCGTCCCCTTCACACCTTCTTTTGTGGCTGCTGTGCGCCCTAAGGAGGAAAAACAAATAAAAATACTTAAACGTGAAATGCCCAAGATTGAGGCTGCTGTGCGCCCACTTGAGCAAAAAGCACCAAGTAAGGATTCCCCAAAGTCCTCCTCGAATGTGGCTGCTGTGTGCCCTAGGAGTGAGAGACAATGGATGAACACCATCGACCCTTGGTCCATCCGCTGGATCAAGCAAGTAATCGACGAGAAATCCGAAAAATGTGCTATTTCGCACATTAAATCCTTCGTTCATGAAACGAGACAATCCGAAGTCTCTTCCGAGTTAGTAAAAGATCTGAAAAACCTAGAATCAGATCAGGCTTATTACGTCCTTCGGGATTTACAACACAAGCCCAAATACACTCGTAGAGGAGAACGAGATAAAAAACCAAGGAATGCGTTAGAAATTCCTGTAACAATAAAAACAGACAATTCGGATGAACACCAGGTCACCGCCCTCATAGATTCAGGTTGTACCGGATCTTCTATTGACCAAACGTTCGTTACGGAAAAGAAAATCAATACGCATAAACTCCCAAGGAAAATTCCGGTTTACAACGCCGATGGATCTACGAACTCTAGTGGAGACATCTCGGAATTTGTTATTGTAGAATTACATGTGCTAGACCATAAAGAACAAATAGCACTCGCAGTAACAAACCTTGGAGTAAATACAATTTTCCTTGGCCATGATTGGCTCAAATTCCATAATCCCGCGATTGACTGGACCACTGGCAGAATGGAATTCCGTTGTGAAGATGACCACATGCCTGGCCTAGAAAGTTGTGAGGATGATGATGACGAAGAAGAAGAATGCATCTGCTTTGCGGAAGGTGAAAGACTCTTCGAACTCGATGTCGAAACCTATATTCGGGCACAAGAAAACGTCTCTACAAAGATTGCCGCTGAACAATTCGCTAAATCCGGCAAAGGCAAAAAGACGTTCAAAGAAGCCGTACCCGAGTATTATCACGACTTCGAAGACGTATTTGCAAAAGAAAACTTCGATGAACTCCCACCACGGAGGCCATGGGATCATGCAGTCGAGCTAATCCCTGGCGATCATGTAATCGATTGCAAAACATACAACCT
>JBBPRF010000391.1:0-26510 GCA_038092875.1 Lanmaoa pseudosensibilis | reverse complement strand
GACCTTGAGCACATTCAGATCATCAAAAAAGTCGGTGGAAAGCTGACTGATTCATATCTTGACGAAGGTGCGGATACTCGTTGATGTACAGGGTGCATATCTGTGACGATATGACAGGCTTTATTCTGGATAAATCAATAGCAGTAAACTCGCCGAAGCGAATGGAGAACGTTAGGATCTTGATCGCCAACACTGGTAAGCCATTCACGTCACAGAATTTACTATACTGATGGACAACCTTGTTAGCCATGGATACCGACAAGATCAAAGTCTTTGGTGCCCGTGTAAAGGTCGACTCTACGGGTAAACTTGCCGAACTCGAGCGCGCAGAACGAGAAAAGATGAAGGCAAAAGTGGAAGCGATCGCAGCCCACGGCATCAATTGTTTCGTCAACCGGCAACTCATATACAACTACCCCGAGTCCTTGCTTGCAGAGAAAGGCATCCTGGTCATTGAGCATGCGGATTTCGAGGGTGTGGAGCGTCTGTCACTCGTGACTGGCGGTGAGATTGCAAGTACGTTCGATCGACCTGATCTTGTGAATCTTGGGAGGTGCGAGTTGATCGAGGAGATCATCATCGGCGAGGACAAGGTACCGAGATAAACACTTGTCAGAATCCCTTCCCTGATTGAGAGTCGTAGCTCATCAAATTCTCTGGCGTTGCTGCTGGCGAAGCATGTACTGTCGTCCTGCGCGGTTCCACGAACCAGATGGTTGACGAAGCTGAACGCTCCCTACACGACGCACTCTCAGTATTGTCACAGACAGTGAAGGAAACCCGGATCGTCCTTGGTGGTGGATGTTCTGAGATGCTGATGAGCTGTGCAGTTGATGAAGCGGCACGGAAGGTCAAGGGAAAGAAGGCTATCGCCGCAGAGGCGTTCGGGCGGGCACTCAGGCAAATCCCTACCATCTTGGCCGATAACGCCGGGTACGACTCGAGCGACCTAGTAGCACGGTTACGAGCGGCGCACTATGAGGGTCAGTCAGACGCTGGACTCGGTACGTAGATTTTCACGGAGTTCCTCTCCCTTGGTTAATCTACACGCCCCCGTCAGATATGAACGAGGGTTCTATCGGCTCTATGAAGGCTCTTGGCGTCACGGAGAGTTACAAACTGAAGCGGCAGGTAGTTCTCAGTGCCACCGAGGCCGCAGAGATGATCATTCGGTTTGTTATAAGTTCGTTCCATATCCTCACCTACTCATTCGATGTCAGGGTGGACGACATCCTTCGTGCGACCCCTCGAAAGCGAGAAGCAGTATAAGCAGAAGTTACCTGCGGTCCCTTACCGACAGTGCTAATGCTAATAAACAAGAGCCATTTGCGCGAGCGAGGAGCGCATTACCAATCATGTCACGATACGGTTTGACCATACTGCCCGAATAGATGTCGATGGACCGCAAAAGGGCGAATGTTCCTACAAATTAGTCCTCTACGGCTGTTGGACAGTGATGTCCCACCAATGATGGCGCGAAGGTCGAGCCCGATGAGAGCGTCGAGCTGGGACGGCCCCGTCGATGTCTGATCTTCCCTAGGCCTGCGCGTCCTCTCGAGCGAGGCGAGGCATTTCCCAGTATCACCGTGGTGACGACACGTGCCTCGTGTACGTCGTGGCGCGAACGAAAGAACGTCTGAAATACATGATCGACGACCGCATTGAGAGTTACATAGCGTCTCCTGGGAAGGGTTTCTGTGAGTGTTGTAGACATTCATGTGGAGGATGTCCCAGGAACGACTCGGAGTGGCCATCAGAGTGCTCGGTCGTGTACTAGCGAGTTCCCATTCACAAGGGGTAATCACCTCAGGTCTTTAGTGCTGGCACCAAGTAGTACTTGGACCCGTGATGAACAAGCCGAACATCACAGGAGGAACGCGACATCCTTCAACGCACACTCTCATCTTCAAGTTGGTTGACGGTATTTAGGTTTACAATAGCTCGAGTCAACCGGACTCGGAGACTGTCCTCCGGTCCCATCCTTCGTGTTCGTATAGATTTCATCAATGACCATTGAGTGAACATCCTGGCGAGCTCAATCACGGACAGGCTTATATCAGGATTCATACACTAATTCTGCGAGACAACACGAACTCAAAGATTCGCATGGTCAATGAGTCCACATACTCGTGATTCAGCATGGTATCTACACATCTTGCATTGAATCACCCAAATTGATCCTCTGTACCCAGGCAAAGACACATCCATGCTGGCAATGCAATCAAAAGAATGACATTGCTTGAGTGATGCTGATGTAATCCACTGTGAGTCCAACAAAGTTAAAGGAAAGTATGCACACATTTACATAGACCTCCCAACCAAGGGTTGAAATACATCATTCCTTGTTTTGCCTAATAGCAGATGAGACAAGGTCTACCATCACCAGAAAAAAACATACACACTCTACATACAAAACATCAAACCTGCATTTTTCAATAGGTTTCACAACTGCTCACTAAAATGATATGTTAGACAACCTGCATCCAAAGTCTGTCTATCAAGGAAAGCACACATCTACCTTGCAGCTAGTGGGGTTTCAGATTGGCAAACTGGAACACCTTTCTAGAAAATTAATCAGACTTATGCAAAGCTAGGTTCTTGTTGCTCTTGTCAGTACTTACTTTTTAAACATCAAATGGCCCTGAGATGACTTGGCAGTGGTGGGGTGTTCCCCTGGATGCACCTCTGGAGATGAGGTCATGGGTGGTGCATCTGATGACTGTGGTATGGCATGGGATGAGCCAACTGGCAGTACCTCACCCTTACAATGATGGGCAGAGGATGCCAGGGATGGTGGCTCCAGCAGTGTCAACAAACACAAAAGTGAGAGGATAATATGATCACCAACCCCATCATAGTCAAACTGAGGACTTGATGGCACCTCAACCTATGTTATTGTGAGAACTTGCTTTGAGAGGGAAAGAATGAACTTACACCTTGAGGCAGAGAATGCCAGGGACAGTGATTCTAGCAGTGTCTACTGTCAAACAGGAGTAAGAGAAGAATGTAATCACCAACCCCGTGGACCTGAGTGACTGTTTCCCAGGCTCTTCCTGGTGTATGTCAATATTTCGCCTGTCATGATATTCCAGATGCCTGGTCAAAATGGAAGTGATATTGACTGCAGCCAACAAGTTAGTGCCTTCCGACAATCCCTTCCGTGTCCCACACACCTGCCCCCAGGGTTGTTCCGCACACTATGATGGGCACACTCATTCCCATTTGTTTGCCGACCTCCTGACGACCCGCAACTCGCCATCGCCAAATCCTGTCGCTACTCCCGTGCAAAAGGTGCACTCTGTTAGGATGAGAAGCGACTGCGTATATAGTGTTAGAGCCGCCCGCCCTGTCAAGTACAGTTGTTTCGTCTTACAGAATTGTCAGTATTGCTCAATCACTCCAAGTCAGAGCTGCTACGCATCGGTCTTTGTCGACGACATCCCCACTGATGGCACACAGTCGTAGGAAGTTTCAAAACGACGCCGTGGATGCACTCCGAGTCGTGGTACCAGGTACGCAATATCGTCTTGGCACGCGTTTCCTTCCTCTCAATATGGGTCTGTTTACGCATGCGCCTCGTGTCTTATTCGGATCCGGCGGGGCACGGCAAGGATGTCAACGTCAGCAGTCTGCCATAGTAGCTCGTCATATCTTGGCTACCGAACTCGGTTCAAGACGCGCGTGTAATCAGCATTAGACCAACTCGTGACATGCTGCACACAAAACATGAGCGCATCCCAGGACAATTTCGGTAACGGAGGACTCTACCTCCAGAGGTTGGATTGTCAGAGTAGTTGGATCATATAGGGTTTCGAAAGGATTTCTCTCGAAGAGTGGACTCTCTGCAACTCAAATTTCAAAGCTCCGCTGCAACAACAGCCTCTTGGTAGGCCTTGCTCGCTTGTCTGGTGACACCGTCCCCGTGCAATGACTTGCTTGCCGCGTATCTCCGCATCCCATATCCATCTTTGAGTCAGTGCTATGCTGTCCTCAACTTTGTCTGATCAACTATGATGCTCCAGCGTCAGTTCACTCTCGAACCCGATGTAGACTACCCACTCTATGTCACTGCCAAACAACTCTGGCGCGCAGAATTGGAGGCGAACTGGGATGACCCAGACGCATTCACACTGATCCTCTTGCACTCTACTAGCTTTCACAAGGAAACATGGGAGCCGACTTTGCAGCATTTCTTCGAGGACATATGCAAGTATCGAAGTCACCCCATCGGTCCGAAGATCAAGTGTGCATGGGTCATCGAGTGTCCCAATCACGGCGAATCTGCCGCACTGAACGATCATGCACTCCAACACCCCCCATTTTACCGTAATTGTGAGTCTGCCACTCCCGGTCTACTTGTATTGTTGTTCAGAACGCTGATGCGGCCTGGTCGTGTCCAGTTGGGTGCGAAAAATATGCCGAAGCAGCGCATCGCTTCATGCTACGTGGCCCCACGCTTCCCGCCCTGGTCGATTTCCGGCGCGAAAAACTCGTTGGGATTGGCCATTCCCTCGGAGGCGTGAGCATGTCCGTTTGACCCGATCGCGTGTACGCTCATCCGTTCAACGGGTATCCCAGATCGATTTTGCCGACGCTCGCGCCTGCAATTCATTTCTGTGCCTTGATCTTGATCGAGCCCCTACTTAGTCCTGAAGGGATAGAAAAGTTGCGGGACCTCAAAGTCAACCTCATCAACGGCGCATACGAACGGCGCGACGTGTGGCCCAGTCGCCAGAGCGCATCGAGATATTTTCGCGAAAGAACACATTGGGATCCGAGGGTCCTGGACAGCTACGTGGTAATTCATCTGCTGTTATGACGTGTCGGGGTAGAATTATCACGGGACTGTCGTTGCGCAGAGACATGGACTGAGGACGTGCGAAGGAGTCGAACATGAACCAGAGAATAACGCAGTGACGCTGGCATGCTCACGAGAAGAGGAAGCGGTGGGTATTCCCGTATTTTCCAAGACCTAATGTATGTGATCTCTCCTAGACCATGTATCGGGACATGACAGGTCCCCAGAGGGGTATCGAGTCGTTGGACAAGCTGTCCACAACGACGCCAATTGGGGTGATTTTTGGTGACAAGAACGACTACATGTAAGTATGCGTGCCCAGACAGTGTGTAATTTGGAAGTAATGGATCATAGCCCTCGTGATATTCAGGACGCTCTCGTAGACCCGGCCTCGGGAAGATGCATTCAGGTCGTGAGCCGTATCGAAGGGGTGGGGCATCTGGTCTGTTCAGGGTATGTCCAGTCATGATTACCTGCTGATCGTGACTTTGTCCCAGATTCCCCAACATGTACCAGCTGAATTGAGTCGGGTTCTTCTCGACGTCTGGTGCAGACTTCTTACTCCCGTTGACACTTCAAGCAAGCTCTAACCGAACCCGTGCCACACTGCTGAAAGAGAGATCGCGCCACGATTTACAGATGATGCAGTCGAGATGGCGAACTATTATGTACACTGTTAACTTGGCTCTACTCTATGATGGATGTGTTTGCACCCAAGAGTCCAGTTTGTACAGCACTTTGTGGCTGTCAAGAAGACCGGGCCGGTCAATCCGTCAAAGTCCGTGAGAAACAGCATTGAATTGGCTGTTGCGAGTCATCCAGCTTTCCTTTGAAAGCATTGAACTCGAAGCCACCGCCTGTAGACCTTGAGCTGGGGATACGCCTTTTTCAGTCTCGGAATGATCCATGGCCACCGATTTCTGGGCAAGTTCACACTAGTGCGCGGGTTGGGTCAAGTCCTCACGCAGAAAAGTAGCTTACCGGGCCGTGTTAGCAAGCGATGGATCGTTGACCGTGCAACACTCCAGCAAGCTCGCGCCGACGACCTCCAGTACGTCGACGACCCCGAATACTTTACATACTTTTCCATCTTCTTCGCAAATGGTGCGTCAGAACCACTTCTCTTTCCGTCCGCGGGGAGGCCCACACCGATTCTCTTTGTTTTGAAACAAGTCATCACAAAACTCGGCAAGAAGCTGAATTTCAGACAACGCGTGATCGCGACAGCGATTGTCTTCTTTCGCAGGTTTTACATCAAGAACGTGTACTGCGAAACCGACCCGTTCGTCGTCATCGCTGCATGCTGTTATGTCGCTGGAAAAGCAGAAGAGTCGCCCGTGCACATCAAGAACGTTGTCGCGGAAGCCCGTTTGTTCTTTAGCCGTGCGTCTCTCTCTTTTTGTGGTGTGTTTGGCGTGTCTCATGGGTGTACATTTTTTTGGCGTGCAGAACAACCTTATGGGGTCAAGTCGTTCCCGTCTGATAATTCGAAGCTGGCGGAAATGGAATTTTACCTCGTCGCCGATCTGGAATGTGACTTGACCGTCTTCCATCCTTACCGGACCCTCACAGCATTGTGTAAGAAAGAGAGCGGGAACGACTCGATGGCCGAGGCGGGGGAGGTAGGCGCAGACGTCGACGACGGGCCACGGTATTGGGGCATGGGCGAGGGACAGCTGGAATTGAGTGATGATGCACTCCAACTCGCATGGTGGGGCATTCCCTTTTTTGGTGGTGGTTGTCCCCAGACAGTGCTCAAGGTGCCCTCAGGTCTATCATCAACGATACATACCGATCCGACCTCTGTCTCATATACCCCCCACACCTCCTCGCCATCACAGCAATCTACCTCACCCTCGTCCTCCACGCCCCCACGCGAGACCTCGTCCTTCATAAATCACCCCCGAATGTCCCGAACCTCAACGACGCCCACGCCAACCCCCTCCGTCGATCGTCCCGCCAAGCGTCCATCTCGTCCACGGAATCCAAGAAACCGCAGGACATAGTAGGGTTTTTCGCAGGCTTGAACGTGTCCATGTCTCTCGTCTGCACGATCGCACAAGAGATGATCTCGCTGTATTCTGCGTGGGAACGGTATCGGGAAGACGGGGACGTGAGCAGTGCATTCCAAGGCCCGTACCAGACGCAGATGCACGCGGGGTCACCGTATTCGTCGACGACGACGAAGAGGGGGGGTTTGAAACGGACGCTCTCGGAGAGCACGAGCAGGAGCCATAGCCATAGTCGCGTGGGGACACCCTCTGGAGGGGCGGAAGAACAGCCGGGGAAGGTGGAAGGCGTCGGCGTAGTCACGCCGCTGATGCTTGTCCAGCTGTTAACGCGGATGCGCGAGAACAGGTTGTCTGATTTGGCCCATTCGACACATGGGCGACCTGTCGTTGTCGATAAGCGGTTGGAGCGGACACAGGCGGCGGGGTAAACGGAGAGTAATACTAGTTCATGGGCTGGTCTCCGAGTCAAACGGCATCCACGATGTGCTTTAAAGCTGTTTACATCGATGTCGACTGGGCAGGGCTGGGAAGTTGACTTTTTTGTTGTACCGTACATCCTACATTACAATGTGAAGAGACAGCCCACAACTCACCGCGCTCACGAGTAGGGAATGACTCGCATTACCCAAAAGATAGAGCACCACCAACCAACGTTGCTTCCTTTCAAGCAGACTCTTCCACAGGCCGCTGCGCCTGATCCACGGTCCGCATCTCGAAATCGTCCGTCATCACCGTCCGTCTCCCAAACACCATTTTTTCACTCCTGATCGTCCGCCCCACCGCATTCCCACCGTGTTGACTCGGTTGACCGTCCGTGTCATAGTTTTCCCGGAAGCTGATCACCAAGCGTGGAATGAGCACTGACGTTTCGTTTGTTGTGTATGCGGAGACGACGGCAAAGAAGGACGTCTGGTCGTGAACGGGTCAGATGGAATAGAACGGGGAACGGGAAACGGGTGTCAAGACGTACATTGTTCGGAACGCCCCAGACGGCGATCATCAACAGAATCGTCGAGAGCAAGTTCCTAAACAGAACACATATCAGTCCCACGCCCGCGCATGCACGCACACCCCGATCGAGCGGAAAAGAAAAAAAAGGAAGACGTACAAAAAGAAATAGACGATGCTGTCTCTGGCGAGCACGCCCATCAAGTCAGTGACCTTCCACGTGTGCAACATCCGTCGCATATCAAAGGCATGCTTGATGAAACGGCCCACGGCGAGCAAGAATAAGAGCGAGTTGACGACGATGGCGAGGACGTCCCATGCGAATGGAAGCGAGCTAGTCGTCTTGACGATCGGACCGCAGACATAGATTCCGGAAAGGACCCATTCGATCGCTTTGTGGTGACGGTCGACGTCAGCGCAACCGCACAGGACAATAAACTCGGATGGCGAAAGGAAGGAAGATAGAAAAAAACATACCCGAGATTCCGCTTCGTGGACCAAAGATGACGACTGCGACTGCGAGCCCGACTGCGATTCTTGACAATATCATCGTCACCAAGATGGCCAGGACGATCTTCGAACCGAGGTACATGGCGTATATGCGCATGGCCATGATGACTGGGATATGCGGCATTAGAATGTGCTCACATCGTAGTCGCAATGACTGACCATCTCCAACGACCGTGCTCACAAAGACACCAAAGTTGGCAAACCTGTCGACTGCAACACCTACACAAATGCATCAGCGGAAAGGGTAGTTCCAGCTAAGAATTATCCCCACATCTGTAATTGAGAGGCATGCCACTTCTTTAGTCATGATCGCGCGACCATGAATGTCGACATACCCCTGCAGTAAAAGATCAGTCGCATGTTCATTGTGAGAGGATGACAGACTTACTGATGGCGACATTGAGACGCTTGCGTTGACTGCACACTTACGGTCAGACGTGCGGATCTTTTTGATACATGACACCCTTACATGCCCAAAAGTCCCTGAATCCCCCCCCAAGTCAGATGACTACATGATTCAGATTTAGGAGTCCGCTTACAGTGCAAGGGCTATTCCCAGATAACGGACCTATAACGGGTGTAGTGAGCGTCATTCAGGGCACAGCATCGACGGTGATGAACCCACAATAACGTAAAATGTAGACATGAACGACCATCGTTTTTTCTGAACAAATGGACGACGCCCATCTTTAGCGCAAAGGCGTGAATACGGTACTACTCAAGGGCATACCCAGATGTATTCCACCTATGCTAGTATGAGTACTATCGCTAGGTAACCCCACGTATGCGACTCACCTCTCTCGGAAACATGAGAACTATTTCAAGGACGCGCGTGATTAGTAAACACAAACACAAACGTGGAGTCGGGGGGGAAACATACCAGAGTCGTAGCAAATCAATGCAACGGCAGCCGCTGCGAATCAACGAAATGAGAGTGATACACAGGACGGCGGATGGTGGGGAGAGAAATACCATCACACCAGTTGGCGAGCCGAATGGCTTCTATGGTAGAAAACCAGACAGATGAATTGTCCACAACGACGTCACCCATCGTCGCACGTTGTCAGGGGGCACAGAGAAGTAAGAAAGAAAAGAAGAGGGAGTAACGACTTCATTACATTGACATTCAACTCTTTAGTATGCTCCAACACTCACGACATCATTGGGTGGCGTATCACAATATCAGGTAGTATGACCACCCGCTCGACACGAATTTGGAACCCACGCCAAGGGTGGAGCTAATATCCTGGATGTTCATTGGGTGGCGTTAAGCCCTTCTCGTCATCGACGCATCATCATGGACATTCGTTGCTTGGGCAACTTTGCTTACCCTTGCGGTGCACAGAGGAACGGACGTGTTTCAAGTAGACGGGAAACTACTAAGTCAAGTGATGTTTGACGACAACCTTGAACCCATCCCCGCTGAATTTGGGCCGGAACGATGCGGACACAGGCGGGCCACCGGACAGCCCGGCGTGCGCGGGAACAGCACAGCCCCGAACTCAGTGTCACTGGCGATCACTCAGCAGAGATTTTCTGAGATAAAGTAGGCTCGCCGAGGCTGATCTTACCAACCGTCCGAGATGTCGCTCCCACCTTTCGACCGCAGTAACCAGTCCAAATTCATCGAAACACCCAACCCGACGTGGTCTTATTGCCAAACGGTCGACAGCACGCCTGCAGGCCGGGAATGGTTGGAAGGTGAGGAACAAGGATGGAAGGTCATCAACACAGCAGAGCACGATCGTCTGTAAGGCACCCACGTTAGTATCTCATTTGATCAATTGACTTGAACATCGTTACACAGGAAGCTGTACACGCTCATGATCAGTGGCATCGTGCCCAGGCCCATCGCCTTTGTCTCCACCATCTCTGAAGATGGCGTTGAGAACTTGGCACCCTTTAGGTGCATAATAGTCATCGCCTCGCGATCCTGTGTGGCATATTGATGTGCTTTCATGCAGCTGGTTTAACATGGTGTGTTACTCTCTTGGCAGACACGTTGTATGACCCGGGTACACCTGATAGTACCTGGTGTCCAGGTGACCAACTGGCCGCCTCTCGTGTCCTTTTCCTGCTCGAATGGACCCACTCGGATCAAGGACACGACAAACAATGTCAAGAACAGCGGGGGCTTCACGGTGAACATCATCAGCGAGCCATTCGTAGAGAATGCAAACGTCACGTCCATAGACGCCCCGCCGGACTTTAACGAGTGGTCCATCAGCGGATTGACCAAAGCACCCAGTGTACCGTTCTTTCCGTGTCTCTCGTTTACTTGGCTGATCATGTATCACAGGTGCATGTCAAGGCATCCAGGGTCAAGGAGAGCGCGTTCAGCATGGAATGCGAACTCTTCCAAGCGATCGATATCGTCCACCCTGAGACCGGAGAATGTACGAGCACCCTTGTGCTGGCGCACGTCAAGTATATCCACGTTCGCAACGATATGCTGACCGAACGTGGGACGATCGATATCACGAAATTCAAACCCATCGCGCGCTTGGGAGATATATCCTACGCTCGAGTCGGCGATGCATTCAGGTTACCCCGTCCCGTCTGGGCTACAGAGGAGAGCAAAGTAGAAAAAGCTACTACACAGCGGCTCTAGAAACGAGTTTCCAACTACACATACGCGTTGGAGTGATACCAGTAGAGGAACCTGGTCCGACCAAAGACAGGTCTCGAACGATAGAGTTTCATGCACCGAATCGTCATACCATTGACAATTTTCGTGACGTGTGTACAGTAGTCAATGAGAGTGGGACTGTCAATCCCTGATGACAATTGGGTGTGTCAGTGCCTTGCATAATTCCACACGATCCTACTGCGACAAGGGCGTGACATACGGTCGTGAGCGCGTCAGCTAGACGGATGGTCGGTCGTGCCGGCAGGCTGAGGGGTACATGTGTAGATTAAGATGTCGACAGGGGGACTGTAAAGTTCGCGTTGTTCGGTCCTCGGTCTCTTTCCAAACTCTCCCCCCCTCTCCCTTGCACCGTCGTATTGTTCTGTTCCTCGACAGGCTGCTTGAGATGCCACCTGTCCCATTCAGCCAAGAGACCTGTAGCATTAAACCATGCATGTGTAAGACTGGACTGGTCTCCGAGTCAAACCGCGTCCACGGCATGCTTTAAAGCTGCTTGCATCAATATCGATTGGGTAGAACTGGAAAGATGACTTTGTTGTACTGGAGTACATCACAATATAATGAATTAACCACAACCCATCACGCTCACGAGCAGGGAATGACTTGCATTACCCAAAAGGTAGAGTACCACTGGCACCAACCAAACACTGTCCTTTTCAAGCAGATTCCTCCTCCCGCGGCCGCTGCGCCTGATCCGCGGTCCGCATCTCGAAATCGTCCGTCATCATCGTCCGTCTCTCAAACACCATTTTTTCACTGCGGATCCCCACATTCCCACTGTGTTGACTCGGTTGACTGTCCGCATCATAGTTTTCCCGGAAGCTGATCACCAAGCGTGGAATGAGCACCGATGCTTGGCTTGTTATGTATGCGGATGTAACGGCAAAGAAGGACGTCTGGTCGTGAACGGGTCAGCTGGAATAGAACGGGAGCGGGAAACGGGGACACGACGCACGTTGTATGGAACGCCCCAGACGGTAACCATCAACAAGATCGTCGCGGGTAAGTTCCTGAACAGAACCCCCATCAGTCCCACGCCCGAACATGCACGCACGCCCCGATCGAACGAAAAAAGGACCTACAAAAAGAAATAGACGACGCTGTCTCTGGCGAGCACGCCCATCAAGTCAGTGACCTTCCACGTGTGCAACATCCGTCGCATATCAAAGGCATGCTTGATGAAACGGCCCAAGACAAGCAAGAAAAAGAGCGAGTCAACGATGACGGCGAGGACAGCCCATGCGAGTGGAAGCGAGCGGGCCGCATTGACGATAGGATCGCAGAAATATATTCCAGAGATGACCCATTCGATCGCTTTGTTGTGTCGGTCACACTGGACAACAAGCTCGAACGGCGGAAGTACGACTTACCGGAGAGCCCGCCTCGCGGACCAAAGATGACGACTCCGATTGCAACTCCGACTCCGATTTTTGCCAACACCATCACGACCAAGATGGTCAGGACGATCTTCGAACCGAGGTACATGGCGTATATGCGCATGGCCATAATGACTGGGATATGTGGTATTAGAATGCAGCCACACCGCAGTCGCAGTGACTGACCATCCCCTAGGATCGTGCTCACAAAGAGACCAGAGTTGATGAACTTGAAGACCGCAACACCTACACAAATGCATCAGCGGAAAGGGTGGATTCAGCTAACGATTGTTCCTACATCTGTAATTAAGAGGCATCATGATGCCACTTATTTAGTCATGATCGCACGACTATGAATGTCAACATACCGCTACAGTAAAAGATCAGTCGCATGTTCATTGTGAGAGGATGACAGACTTACTGATGGCGACGTTGGGATGCTTGCGCTTACTGCACGATTATGGTCAGGCGTGCAAATCTTCATCAATTCATGCTACACTTACATGTCCAAAAGTCTCTGAATCGCCCCAAATCAGATGACTACATGGTTCAGATCAGATATAGGGGGCCGCTTACATTGCAAGGGCTACTCCCAGATAACGGACCTATAACGGGTGTAGTGAGCGTGATTCAGGGCAGAGGCATCGGCGGGAATGGGAGTCATGAACCCACAATAACGTAAAATGTAGACATGAATGACCATCGTTTTGTCTGGACCGAAGGTATCCACAACGCACATCTTTAGCGCAAAGGCGTGAATATGGTATTACTCGAAGGCATACCCAGATGTATTCCACCTATGCTGGTTTTGAGTATCGTTGGGTAACCCCACATATGCGAATTACCTCTCTTGGAAACATGAGAACTATTTCGAGGATGCAGGTGATTAGTAAGCATAAGCATGTTCAGGGGGGAAACATACTAGAGTCGTAACAAATCAATCCAACGGCGGCGGCTGCAGGTCGACGAAATGAGTGTGATATACAGAACGTTCAGCGGAGCGTGGAAAGAGAAATACCAGCACACCAGCTGGTGAGCTGGATGATTTCCACGGCAAGAAACAAGACAGAGTCACTCATCGTCGCACGTTGTCAGAGGGCACAGAAAAGCAAGGAACGAGGAAAAGAAAAGCGAGTAGCGACTTTATTATACGTTGACTGACCTCCTTTTTAATTAGTATGCTCCGATGCTCACAACATGATTCTTTGGTGACGGTATCATAACCTCAGGTGTGATATATGATATATGACTACGCTTGCGATGCACAGAGAAACGGACGCGTTTCAAGTAGACGGGGAACCACTAAGTCAAGTGATGTTTGATGACAACGCTGAACGCATCCCGCGGAGTCCCAGTGGAGGGGGTTTGTTCGAATTCGGGCCGGAATGATGCGAACACACGGCGCCAGGTGGGTCATGCCAGACAACGCAGCATGCGCTGGAACAGAAGAGAATGCACATCCCCGAAGTCAGCGAGCGACCACCCAGCAGAGGTTTTCTGAGGTCAGGTGGGCTCGTCAACCGTCCGAAACGTCGCTGCCACCAAGCTTTGACCAGTTGGCACCGCAGTGTAAACCCACTGGCATCCTAGTCACGTGTACGATACATATATACTGCCGCCCTCGTAGAGATACGACAGTCGCCCCTTGTACCCGTACGTTGTAGTCCCCCTATGGAGCGTGGTCCACTGTTGCCCGCCCGTCTCAGTGTTTCCCGCCGTCGGCCACGGCAGGTTTCCACGCAGCGACCAGTCCAAAGTTCACCGAAACACCTGGTCTTATTGCCAAACAGTCGACAACACGCCTGCAGGCCGGAAATAATCAGAAGGCGAGGAACAAGGATGGAAGGTCATCAACACAGCAGAGCACGATCGTCTGTAAGGCACCCACGTTCGTATCTCATTTGATTAATTGTGACTTGAACATCGCTACACAGGAAGCTGTACACACTCATGATCAGTGGCATCGTGCCCAGGCCCATCGCCCGGTTTGTCTCCCATCTCTGAAGATGGCATTGAGAACTTGGCACCCTTTAGGTACCTAGTAGTCATTGCCTCGCGACCCTGTATGGCATAGTGATGATTGTGCTTGTCATTCATGCAGCTGGTTCAACATGATGTGTTACTCTCTTGGCAGACACGTTGTATGACCTGGGAGCACTTGGTGTCCAGGTGACCAACTGGCCGCCCTCGTGTCCTTTTCCTGTTCGAATGGACCCGCTCGAATTAAGGACACGAAAAACATTGACAATGTCAAGAACAACAAGGGCTTCACAGTGAACATCATCAGCGAGCCATTCGTAGAGAATGCAAATGTCACGTCGGTAGACGCACCCCCGGACTTTAACGAGTGGTCCATCAGCGGATTGACCAAAGCACCCAGTGTACCGTTCTTTCTGTGTCTCTCGTTTACTTGGCTGATCATGTATCACAGGTGCATGTCAAGGCATCCAGGGTCAAGGAGAGCGCGTTCAGCATGGAATGCGAACTCTTCCAAGCGATCGATATCGTCCACCCCGAGACCGGAGAATGTACGAGCACCCTCGTGCTGGCACACGTCAAGTATATCCACGTTCGCAACGATATGATGATCGAACGTGGGACGATCGATTTCACCAAATCCAAACCCATCGCGCGCTCGGGAGATATATCCTACGCTCGAGTCGGCGATGCATTCAGGTTACCCCGTCCCGTCTGGGCTACAGAAAGTAGAGAAAGCTACTACACAGCGGCTCTAGAAACGAGTTTCCAACCACATATACGCGTTGGAGTGATACCAGTGGAAGAACCTGGTCTGACCAAATACAGGTCTTGAACGATAGAGTTTCATGCACCAGATCGTCATACCATTGACAGTTTCCGTGACGTACCTACAGTAGCCAATAAGGTTGGAAGTGTCAATCCCTGATGACAATTGGGTGTGTCAGTGCCTGGCAGTTTCGTCAAGCGAGGTTCGCGCGGTTGAATTTTCCAGTTTGTCCATAACCAGACAGTCTGCCCTGACCATGGTCCGTATCGTCGGTCGCATTTGGCATGCTGCAAGTAGTGGACTGGGTGGACGACATGGCCCCTCGAGCACCATCCGACTCTCTGTCCGGTCGCTGTCCCAGTACGTCTCTGCTGGCAACCCAGGTAAGTCATCCAGGTTTTATGCTTCGTCCTTGCCAGCAGCCAAGTGCTGGCAATTGTGGGACTCCGCGCCAGTAAACGCGCTCAGAGTTACTTCAAGTTGAGCCTTGTCGGTGCACGGAACTGATTGCACGTCTCAAGCCCATTCACCACAGACACCGCGGGACAAGAAGATGTCCTTGCCTCCCTTTGACCGCGACCGCGATAGCAAGTACACACACGCACCCAACCCAACCTGGTCGTGGTGCCAAAAGATCGACAGCACGCCCGAAGGTCAGGAATGGATGGAGGGGGAGAAACAAGGATGGAAGACCGTCTCTACCGCAGAAGAGGATCCAACGTAAGAAAAATTTCATCACCTTTTCTCCACCACCACCATCCCCCCAGGGTTATTGATGAACTTGTCCGCGGAACTTTGATACACCCGTCTCGTTCCCAACAGTAAATTGTACGCTCTCATGACCACTGGTATCGTTCCTCGACCTATCGCCCTCGTCTCCACCATCTCAGATGATGGCATCGAGAACTTGGCCGTGTTCAGGTGCGACGACCGCCTTCTTTTGGGGCCCTTCCGTTCTGATGCGACCTGCCACTGATCCCGATCCCGATCCTGATCGTCGTCGTCTGCCTTTTTCCTGAAACAGCTGGTTTGCAATGGTGAGTCACATGCACCTGAAGCCCCATCAAGTTCCACTGATCTAACTTTCAATCCATGGAACCTTTTTGCGTCATCAAGATAAGCCACTGGCCCCCCGTCGTCGCCTTCTCCTGCCTCAACGCACCATCAGGTGACCGACTCAAAGACACGACGAACAACGTCAAGAACAGCACCGGCGGATTCGTCGTCAACATCATCAGCGAACCTTTTATCGAGCACGCCAACGCTACGTCGATCGACGCTCCGCCGGACGTGGGTGAGTGGTCCCTGAGCGGACTCACAAAGCTTCCAAGCGTACGTACATACATGTCTGCCCATTTACCCAGTCCTGCGCTCGCCCTTCGCCCTTTAAAAAAAATTAATTCTGTTGATCGATCGATGTGCTTGACTCCTACCCCGCACAGATGCACGTCAAAGCGCCCCGCGTCAAAGAAAGCGCGTTCAGCATGGAATGCCACCTCTACCAAACCACCCCCATTATCGACCCTTGTTCGGGGGAACACACCACCACCCTCGTCCTCGCACACGTGAAATATATTCACGTTCGCAAGGACGTGTTGACCGAGCGGGGGAACGTCGACATCACCAAGTTTAGACCGGTCTCGCGTTTGGGCGATAATGCGTATGCGCGGGTCGGCGACGCATTCAAGTTGCCGAGGCCGTCTTGGGCGGCGGATGGGGCCAAGGTCCGGGAGGCAGTCGGGAGGGCTCCTACAGATTAAATAGATTATACTTACCACCGTCTAGAACAAGACTCTGGGGGCCTGCACTAGATCTGCGTACTTAGAATCCGACCGCATCACGTTTATATCCATGTCGATGTTCGTCCAAGGAGATCTAGGTAAAAAGACTGTCTGATACACAGTATACAAGAACGAATATGTCATTGATCAGGTCACTCGTCGCGCGCAAGCCCCTCTTCTGGCACATCCCCCGCCTTGGGGTACAACTCATGCGCAACCTGGTCCGCGAGCGCTTCCTCGTGGTCCAACGGTCCCTCTTGCTTCCTCCCCGCCGGAACCGCAGTCTGATCCCCTACCGCAAGCGCAGGCACCGATGACGTCTTACTCGTCTTTAAAAGTTCACGAACACCCTCCGCCCGCGTCTCCGTCCCACCCTCACCACTCACCCCCTCGTCGTCCCGCTCACCCCCTCTAAACTGACTACACTGACCATCCGCTCTGCATCATCCCCGCCGGACGACGACACCACATCCTTTCAGTCCGAATCAATCCTCGCCGCGCTCTTCTTGGCCTCTCGGTCGTCCTTTGCAAACACGCCCTTGCCAGGCTCGGCGGCGATCCCTGAAGGTGTGCGAAGGGTTGGTCGGCATCAACGACGACTGCAGGGCGTCCACCGGGCTCGCCGCCGACTGTGGCCTGTACAGGGGCCGTTTTATCCTGCATTGGCGCCGGTGTTTCATTATACTGCGAGTACTACACAGGCACCCCCGGAGAATTCCACATCAACGTCGAATCCAACTCATCAAAAGAAACAACTCAAGACTCACGTCGTCCAAAAACTCGGGGCTTTACAATGAAAAAAAAAAAAAGCATTGTCACGACGATCAGTGTCACCAGGGAGGAAAAAAGACAAGACGAGAAAACCTACCAAGCAAAGTCCCACGTCTTTACCCACTGCACTCTTACATTGCGCCTTCGTCCACGGGTTTCCATACGCCAGCGGGCTAAACTTGGAAAAGTTCCATATCGCCGCGATCGCGAGTACGGCTGCGATTTGGAGTCGGATCTTGGGCTTCAACGTCAACGTCGCAAAATTGAATACGGCACAGGACAACAGGATCGCAAAGTAGAGTGCAGGGAAGTAGTAGTGTAGGAACAGCTGGCGGCCCATGGGGAAGAACGGGAGACGCTCTTGCGAAAAAGTGTCCCGCCCACGTGCGAGGCTTTGACGCGCTGATCCCCGAGGAGTAACCAGAGCCGCAGCACAGTGAACAAGCCAACCCACTTGCAAGATAGGACTGCGCCGAGTGAAAGACCAGTCAGGACGAGCCACGTCCACCATCGCTCAGTAAAGGCCTGTTGTTTGTCCTCGTTCCAAAACCCAATAAATAGAAATGTCGCCAGTGCGGTGAATCAATGAGGATGTGACGCGATTGGGTGACGAGGCCATTTTCGAAAGTTAAAAACAGAGTAGTGAGTAGGGCGGTTGTGGCTCTGCAATCGAGAGCTCGTAGTGTAAGGTAGGCAACTGGAATGGTGGCAATACCAAGCGTAGCGGGAACCATACGCATGGCAACGTATGGCGTGTTTACAAACAACCTATGAAATCAGCTCAAGGGTCAGCTACCATGGGACATTCAATGATACCCTCTTTCCAATTTCTTTAAAGTCAAACTCCCCATCGAATCCAGATAGAAATGCTGCGGCCGTAAGCAAGAGCTTGGCCAAGGGTGGGTGGATATCCACGAAATAGCGCGTCTTGATATAGCGCGTGGCAAATTTACCAAAGTGAACTTCATCGAACCTGCACGCGGAACGAGACGTTAGCACAGATACCATCCCATGAAACTAGATGTCGAGATGCACACAACGCTGCCTGGTTTTGATATACGGAAGAGCCGGACAAAAGTCGCGACTATGAGGACGACAAGGAGCTTCCGCTCTCCAGATGTTATTTTTGCCCGCCCGGAGGGTACGTTCTCCGAGTGGGACCATATCCCTTTGCAGCTGCTTCCCGTCGCTCGTCCGCGTCCAGGTCATCTTTTTGTGAAGCAAGTGGAGGGACTTTGCACGTCACCATGAACGGCTGAATCCGAGACTAAGCCTAACTATGGGTTGTGCCTTGGTTGTATTCTCAGCAGTCCTCAGCATACGGCGACTCTCAGTGCTAAACGCATCGCTCTGCTTTTTGTTCTCCTCCCACATCGTTCTCCTTGCACGACGACAAAGTCTGCTAGGACGGGTGGAAATCACAGTTGCAGTTTTCAAGGATAGCCTACTGAAATGATGGTGAAACAACATACATTGTCGGATGTCACGACCAGCTGGCTGACTGGAAGTCTCCCACTCCTTGTCAACCGCTAGAACGTGAGTAACACCAATCGTTACGCGTGAAACACAGGGTGACCGCATATCGTTCCTGCTTTCGTTCATTCAGGATGTGAGTTATTGCCCACGTCCAGCTTTCCCGGCAGTCTCACATATCGTCACATCGTTCTTGTCGCACCACGTGTATCTCGTGAGTGATCATGGAATTCCTGCTTTCACAGTCTTCTCAGAGAACGTATCTCCCCATCCTATGCAAGGCGTGAGTGATCGTCAAACACATGCTTTCGTTGCTCCTCGCTGACTATGTTTCCCTTATCGCATGCCACTTAGCTCGTGAGTGATCATCGACTCCCTGGTTTCAGAGCCGGCTCACTCACTATATCATCCTTGTCCCATGTCATCTAGGCCGTGAGTGATGATCGAATCCCTGCTTTCTCCGCGTCTCATGAACCGCACCTTCCTTATCACAGCCCATCTAGCAAGTGAGTGATCGTCGAGTCAGTGTTTTCACAGTCGTACAAACTAAATCTTGCTTGTCGCGTGCCGTCTAGCCCGTGAGTGGTCATCGAGTTCCAGCGTTCATAGTTGCCTCAAAGATTGTATCATCGGTGTCGTATCTCATCTAGGAGGTGAGTGATGGTCGACTCTCTTCCTTCACGGTAGTCTCACAGACCGTTTCTTCTTCTTGCATCCGATCTAGTCCGTGAGTCATCGTCGAATATCGTTACTTTCACGGTCGTCTCACAAACTCGATCGTCCTTGTCGCACCCCATCTAGTTTGTGAGTGATCGTCGACGCCCTCATTTCACAGCCGTCACACAGACTATATTTTCTGCATCCCATCTTAGCCAGTGAGTTATCATCTAACATCTGCTGTCACAGCCGTCTCACAGACTATATCTACCTTGTCGCACCCCATCTAGTTTGTAAGTGATCGTCGGCGCCATTCGCAACCATCTTACAACCCCTTCTAGATCGTGAGTGATTGTCTACGCCCCCCGTTCACAGTTGTCTCACAGACTGCATCTTCATTGTCACATCCCAACTAGCGAGTGAGTGATCGTTGAGTCCCTACTTTCATAACCGTCTCACAGACTGTATCTTTTCTGCATCCCATCTAGCGAGTGAGTTATCATCCAATACCTGTTGTCACAGCCGTCTCACAGACTGTATCTGCCTTGTCGCATTCCATCTAGTCTGTGAGTAATCGTCGACGTCATCCTTTCACAGCCATCTCACAGACTATCTTCCCTGTCGCACCCTATCTAGGACGTGAGTTATCCTTAACGCCCTTCGTTTATGCCCATCTCACAGACTGTATCTTCCTTGTCGCACCCCATCTAGGGCGTGAGTGATGGTCGACGCCGCCTTTCACGACCATCTCACTGACTTTATCAACCCGCACCTCATTCAGGTCGTGAGTGATTGTAGGCCCTCTTTTTTCACAGCCGTCTCACAGACTATATCTTGCTTGTCGCACCTTATCTAGTTTGTGAGTGATCGTCGACGCCACCTTTTACAGCCATCTCACAGACTTTATCTTTGGTGTCGCACCCCATCTAGATCGTGCGTGATGGTCGACTCCCTTCCTATACGATAGTCTCACGGACCTTTTCTTCCTTCTTTCGTCCAATCTAGCCCGTGTGTGACCATCGAATATCGTTATTTTCACAGCCGTCTCACAAACTTCTTGTTGCACCCCATCCAGGTCGTGAGTGGTCGTCGACCCCCTCCTTTCACAGCTATCTCACAGACTGTATCCTTCTTCTTACATCCCATCTAGCCCGTGAGTGATTGTCGACGTCCTCCTTTCGCAGACGTCTCACAAATTGTATCTGCCTTGTCCCATCCCATCTAGTACGTGAGTGATCGTCCAATCCCTGCTTTCTCAGCTGTCTCAGGCTTTATCGTCCTGTCGCACCCTATCCAGGACGTGAGTGATTGTCGATGCCCTCCTCATAGCCGTCTCACAGCTGTATCTTCATTGTTGCGCCCTATCTAGGACGTGAGTGATTGTCGATTCCCTGCTCACAGCTGTCTAACAAACTGTATTTTCCTTGTCGCACCCCATCTAGGACGTGAGTGATCTTCGATTCCCTGCTTTCACAGCCACCTCACAGATTGTTTCGTCCTTCTCGCTTTCCATCTAGAACGTGAGTCATCATTGAATACCTCTAGACGGAAAGCGAGAAGAACAAAACTGTCTGTGAGGCGGCTGTGGAAGCGGGGGGCCCAAAGGTCACTCACGGACTACATGGGATGCAACAAAGCAGATACAGTCTGTGAGACGGCTGTGAAAGGAGGGCGTCGGCGATCACTCACGACCTAGATGGGGTGCGACAAGGAGGATAGTTAGTGAAACGACTGAAAGAGGTATTGGACGATGACTCACGGACTAGACGGCATGCGACAAGGCAGATACAGTCTGTGAAACAGTTGTGAAGGCAGGGAGTCGATGATCACTCACTTGCTAATTGGGATGCGCTAATATGCGACAAGGAAGATATGGTCTGTCAGACAGCCGCGAAAGGAGGGCGTCAGCGATCACTCACAATCTAGATGGGACAATAAGGAAGATAGTCAGTGAGACAATTGTGAAAGAAGTATTGGGTGATCACTCACCTCCTAGACAGCATGCAACAAGGCAGATACAGTCTGTGAGATGGCTGTGCAAGCATGCCATCGACAATCACTCACGGGCTAGATGGAATACGATAAGGAAGACAAAGTCGGTGAGACGACTGTGAGAGCGAGGATTGGACAATCATTCACCATCTGGATGGGGTGTGACAAGGAAAATAAAGTCTGTGAGACCGCTGTGAGAGCAGGGATTGCATGATGACTCACGGACTACACGAGATGCCCCAAGGTAGATATAGTGTGTCAGACGGCTGTCAGCAGGGCACCGAGAATTACTCACGTCCTAGATGGGGTGCGACAGAGAAGATACAGTGAAACGACTATTGTGTCGGATTACACAAGCGTGCCCGCTGCCGAATCCGGTGGCTACATTCTTCGGAACACAAAGTATGCTCTCCATTCTCTGTACTTACGATATGATACATAGCCCGAGAGATCCGTTACACTATGTGACGACTCTTATTGCATATACACATGATCCTTTTGTTCTCGACCCTTAATTCTCTCTATTACCCCTTTTGCTCGAATACTTATAGCCACAAGTATATAGTTTCTCGCCGTCTGAGCAATCACCTCAGTCCATTTGCCCCGCGCACGACTGAGGTAAGCTTCCCCATACTGTAACCAGCCAAATCATACTTACTACGTACATAGTACATCTCTAGGTGAATATAGCTAGTCTGTTTGCCCTGTGCACGACTGAGTACATCTCTAGCTGCACGCTCTCATTGTCCTTCTCTCTTCGTAGTTTCACATATTGGCAGGGCATTGACGATCACTCACGTCCTAGATGGGGTGTGACAAGGATGATAAAGTCTGAGACAGCTACAAAAAGAGGGCGTTGACGATCACTCACAGACTAGATGGGATGTAGCATGGCAGATACAGTCTGTGAGACAGCTGTGAAAGCAGGTGTTCAATGGCGACTCACATCCTAGATGGAAAGCAAGAAAAACAAAACCGTCTGTGAGGAGGCTGTGAAAGCAGGGTCCCAAAGATCACTCACATCCTAGATGGTGTGTGGAAAGGAAGATGTCTGTGAGACAGCTGTGAGCAGGGCATTGACAATTACTCACCACCTGGATGGGATGTGACAATGAATATAAAGTCCGAGACAGCTGTGAAAAGAGGATGTCAACAATCACTCACAGACTAGATAGGATGTGACAAGGCAGATACAGTCTATCAGACAGCTGTGAAAGCAGGGACCCAACAATTGCTCACTTGCTAGTTGTGATGCAGCCACATACAGTCTGTCAGATAGCTGTGAAAGGAGGGCACCAAGTGTCAAAACTCTAGTAGAGACTAGAGCTCAGCTGCTGCCTAAGATGGGCAAGAACAACTGAGGTGCTTATGGATGTAGAAAGAATATAAGTAGTATGTGGTGGAGGCACACTCATATCTCAATAAGTGTCAGGGAAGAGATATTACCAAATATATAGTAACAGGTATGTAAGAAACATTACTGAGCAATAGTGTCATACTGTAAAAGGCCTGGAAGTGAAAGTTCCAGAAGTGGTTACGATGGTTCTGAGTCTGGAAGAGTGGGAAGCAATTCCAGAAGTGGTTCTGGTGGTTCCAGAATGGAAGGCTTTCATTCTGAGTGTTCCAGAAGAGCTGGAACCTCAGAAGCAGGTATTTTGTCAGTAATGTCATATTTTTTCTTCTTTCTCCTCATATAGCAGTCTTTGACATCAGGAAAAAGCAAAAGCTGTGGTAGTGAGTGCCTTAATTATGTTGTCAATGTTGTCACATGTTGTTAGCAGTGCCTTTGCACATTCTGACCATTGGCTACATTGACTACAGTAGTCGCCTGCCCTTATGACAGCATGTACATATGGAAACCCAAAATCAAACATTGTCAATATTGTCTGCTATAGGATGGATATTTATACATGTACTCTATATTGTTCAAACATATGCATATTAATATACCTGTTCAGAAAGAAAGTGTTGCCAGCATTCACACTGTCCCCATGATACCAGTGAGGGTTGGGGGGGCCATTTGGAAACCTGGAAACCAGGTGACAGGGCTGGACAAGATTGGTGATCGGCATGACCACTGCATTTGGCATGTGGTTGTGTGTCAAGCAGCCAAAGTAGAACATATTGATGTTGTTGTCAAATGCATGAAGTGGCTTGAACAGGTGCACATAGGTGAGGGGGTGTGGGTAAAGCCCAAGGTGAGGAGGTAGCCAGAAAATGACTTGGACTTCAGTGGTGTGCAGTCCTATCAAACAATATCAATGGTTTTTTTAAGTTTGACCAACATGGATGATTGACTTGCCTTGAAGCCCCTCCATTCTGCGGTCTTCAACCTGTATCAGTACAGTGTCATACCATGCCAGTGTGGGAGGCTTGTGAGGGCCATTGGCATGTTCTGGATGGGAGCGTATTCTTGCAGTCTCATTATCAGATAGATATTTGAGAGGTTGGAGTGGAATCCACACATTGCTAAAACAGTTGAAGTGGTCATGGAGTGTTAGTTGGAAGGCCTGAGGTCCTCGAGAGGGAAGGTTAGTTAGAAAATTTTGTAATGCTTCCACAAATACAACAGCACCATGGTGCCGAACCAGGAACTGCCCTGTCCTCCTTGGGAAATGTGTTATAATATGAATATTTTCAAACCTTTTTTGAACTTAACATTTCCACTCCGCTACTTATAATTTCACCTTTACCAGTCATGTGACTGTGCACATGATCATGAGAAGTATCATGTGACTAGGGTCCAGACCTTATCACATGACATAACTCATGGTTTTAATCTCCATTGTATTCACACCTTATCTTTTTCACATGTTCATTTCCATCTTGTCATCTTATGCTGTCATTTCTCTTCTTCCACACAATCTTCTTTACTTTATCCATACATAGTAAAAGCTCTCATGCATGGCATGGTCTGTGTGTGCACCTGTAATATATATAAAGTAGACACTTTGTGACTAGTATTCCCAGTCTAATCCATTTTGTTCACTGCCATTGGTCATTGCCTGGAGTACATCCTCCTTGTAGGCTGGTATTGAATTTGGACAAAGCTCCCCACCTCATCTGTTGAGCCAGCAGTTGTGTACACTGCAAAGTAGTTTCTGAGCCTTGTGGATTGATCTCGTTATTCACGATAAGTTCATAACACTTGGATTAGACTGCTATACACAATGCTCGGGTCCCAGAGCCAAGGGAACAAGAGGCATCACCACTTGACGGTGATGAGTAAAGCACTTGCCGAAACACTTGCATATACAGTTGTCTGCTGTCATAAATACAGATAACATTGCTGCCAGGCATAGTGCACAAGCCCTTGTTGTCTGTTGAGTGCCTAACAATCTGTATCCCCTTTGATGCTATAAGGGGCAGGTTTGTGTGATCACCTGTAACATCATGTCTAATGAGGGCAGTATTTCCCCCGCCAAAGCCAGGCATATCTGGTTCCTCCATGGCTGTAGTAATTGTTTTTCTTTTTAGTAGTCTTTTTATGATAGGTTGCTGTGGTCACCTTTGGATTTGCCAACGAAGAAGGAGATATTTTCTTCAGTCAAGAAGATACTGTTTATGCTCTCAAGTTTGTAGGTTACCCAGAGTCTGGTTGGAAGATACCAGGCAGTAAGCAACTGAAAGAAGATTTCCACCCTGTCTCACATAGAAAAGCACACAGATGTGCTATTATATTTCGTCTCTCACCACCATCTCAAACACCTTCACCCCTACCTTTGCCCCCACTCCTCCCTCCACCCCATAAAACACTATGTCAGGAACTATTGACCTCGACGACCTCGTTCAGCACCTCACTGACTTAAACGTTGACAAGGAAAAAGCCAATGTCACCAAAAAGATTGCTGACCCTGAGAAATGGGACAGTGACCAAAACACCTTTTGCATTTGGTGGGTGCACATGAGGTTGTGGGTAGATGCCCAAACATGGAAGTTGGACAAGCTCCACACCATCACCATGTTATCTCATCTAGAGAAGAAGGCCAAGGGATTTGCACAGATCACCCTCAAGTGATATCTCAATGACGAGACCATGGAGGTGAAGAACATGGCTGGTGTTGTAACCGGCATCAAAGAAGAATCAGCATGGCCCAGTTGGGGCACATTGCAATTAGAAATCAAGACATACTTCCGGATTGACATCCTTGCCCACGAGTCATTAAGGAAGTTGGAGGGCCTCCATCAAAATGACCACCCTGTAGACCTCTTCCTGCAAAGGTTTGAGGTCCTGAGAAAGGAATCGGGCATTGAAGACTACCACACATGTTCTCTGCTCAAAAAGGTGATCAATTACCAGATCTATAAAACAGTAATGCTCAATCGCCCTCACATCGTCTACGATGAGTATGATGTGTTGGCTGATGCTTGTCGATCAGTGGAATGTGCCATCAGATAGCTCTCCGTTGAGCACAGTCCCCCCATGCATCTTCCTTCTTGGCTTCCTCCATGGCCTCATGGTCCTTATTCTCCTCTGTCTGTTCCCCCACCGTCTTGCCCCCAGTTTACAGCAACTGGAATCCAACTGGGTTGTGGTGCCCCCATGGAAATAGGAGTGCAGCAGGCTGCACTGGGATCTTCGTGTCCTGATACAAGGACCTGTTTCCTCTGTGGGAAAACTGGGCATATCAAGCCCGACTACCCCCAAAACCTGTACTGATGACAGCCACATCTGCCTTAGCAGAGACAACAATGGGTCTGGAACTACGACCAAGGTCGTTACGTTCCACTGGCAGATGACAATGCTGGGCAGTACCCTCAGGCGCAGGTCGCCCAACATTACCTAGGCTGTCCTC
>JBBPRF010000390.1:0-26519 GCA_038092875.1 Lanmaoa pseudosensibilis | reverse complement strand
GTACGACTTACGAAATCCGTGGATGCACTCGAAATACCCCACTCGTAGTCGATATCCCCGTACCGCTTTCGGACGACATCTGCAAGCTCTGCGCCTGATACCATCGTGTTCGTAGGATGCGAGGGTGAAGCAGTCTCCTAGCTTACCGAGTGTCTTGTTCTGCATGATTTCATTTGACATGGATTCACTGGTGAAGGCGATGTCGGTGCCAGTGGCAGCAGCGGCAGCTCTTGGAAAAGATATAGTAAGGTAGGAGATGTGAATGGAATCACCTACCGGAAGCACGCTTTGACGCGATCTGCGGTGTCATACACTTCCTTGGTTAGGGGTGCACGTACGAGCCATCTTCAACAGTGTTTATCAACAAATCCTGTGGGAAGGATGCTGGTGGAATGGACTTACTTCACCGTAGCATTGTCGGGGATCACTGGACGTGCTAGATGAAGTGATGGTAAGCTAGGCAGAGGTAATACGGACCACCCGGAGCCCAATCTTTCCCCCAGAAGACTCCGTGTACGCGATGTGTTGGTTTTATTTGCTGGCGTAAAAGTCCGATATGCGTGTACGCGAGAACGGCAGCATCCAATGCGTTCTTGCCTTCCCAGGGGCTCAAGCCAGCATGTGCGCTACATACTGGGTGGGTCATTGATGGACCAATGATACCTCATCATTTTCTTACGTTTTTCCCGTATAATCCACTTGGAGCCGGACCAAAGCCAGGGAGCTGCTGAGACTGACAGAGTATGGAGGACCCGGGGCCGGATGACACCTATGTCGCCAAAAAGATCAGTGAAAAAAGGACTTGGTTTCCAAATATGACGACGTCATACATGAGACAAACGTCCATTTCCTCATATGCACCCTTGTCCCACAACCGAACCTTGCCGTACCCACCCTCCTCAGCTACACACGTTTTGAGAAACGTCAGCACATGGACTGAAATACAGGCTTACCAGGGGTCCCGAGCAAGATCACCTTGCCATCGATGTTCAACTTTTGCATGGCGGCTTTGGCGGCACAAGCGACTGCCACACCCGAAATACCGATCAGATTGTGGCCGCATGCGTGCCCGATCCCGGGGAGCGCGTCCATCTCGGAGTTGATGCCGAGGACGCGGCCCCCTTGGCCGTGCGTGTAGGTGGCTACCCAAGCGGTTTCGAGCAGGTAGTGCTTTTGAACGACCCACCCCTGGGTTTCCAGGAACTCTGTATACACATCGTGGGCATAACTAGGATCATGGACTCAGCATCGCGCCACAGTGTGCGAAGGGGACGAGATCGTACTGTTCTTGGAACATCAACTCGGGGTGAGCTTGATGGCGTAGCATAGGATATGCATCAGTCGCGAGACAAAGAATCCGGATATGATGTTGTGGAAGCCCCTCACCGTGCACTTTGTCACTTAGCTCCCTCAGCTGAGGACGGAGCGAATCGACCGTTTTCTCGATCACTTCAAGGATGTCTGGTCTGTATACATCACCTGGTAGGAGAGGTGGCCTGGTCGGATCTGTATCGGGTCGCCATGCGACATCAGTGGACATGGTAGTTTGATGATAATCTAAAGGCTGATGGTGGGTTAGCGCACACCAGTAGGTGCCGCCGAGCGATCGTGCCGCCACATCCGGCGTGCCGAAGAAGGCGGAGTCTGAAACTTTCGCTCCGAGAGTGTAAAAGAGATCGATATCCTATCCTTGTATATTGTGCCAAATAATCGCTCTTTCAAATGGTTGTCTAATGCAGCTCATACCAACACCTTCTTGAATTGTTGTTGAGCCTATCAACTGGCTCGAAGATCCAGTGATAATGTCGAGGTCACATTCAAGTTGAACATTCGCAGTGGTGGAAAAAGGAGTATTCTTTTGATGCTACTGTAGTAGGGATACCTACCAAATACGAGCGAAGACGTTTGAGTCCTCTTGCGCCAGTTCGATACGACTGACATATAGAAAACCGTGACGATGGCATCATCAAGCTCAGAGTCGACCGTACAGGCCTTCATTTCGAGACACCGTACCCTCCTCGCACGAGAACGCGATGCAGAGATTGAGCGCACTTCCTTGATCCTAAGCAATGCTTCACCCAAGCTCCTCGAACAGCGTGGACTGGCACTGGGTGGACTGGGTGTCGTGTCGGCTGGGGTGGGGCTTGGCGGAAAGACGTACGTGATCGTGTCTGAGTACCATCGCAGCATCTTATTCGACGAAGCGTAGGCTAGTAGAACTGGAGAGACCTTCGGCGTACCATTCCTCGCCGTTATTCCCACCTCATACTTTCAGGGTCGTATCTGCTGGCACCATCGTATCATTCATGGGACCTGATCAAATAGCGTGTCTGCAGGCCCGGAGATCTCGCCCGAATCGAAGAGAACGTTTCAACTACGCAGAAAAAGACAGGCAGCAAAGGGAAGAAAGTACAGCCCAGTGATTCGGATACGAAAAGTTCGACTGCTCCGGAGGGTGTAGTATACAAAGTTTGCATCATTACTTCCGTTCTCTCCAACCACGACCTGACTCTTTAACAGGTTACTGACATGCGCATTGTTATTGCCGTGGATCCTCCTGAATCTGGCGATGCTGATCTTGATTTACCAGAGAGATGTCGTGTCGTCAAGCTTGCAAACAGCGTCACCTACGATCGGTAAAGAAACCCGCTTTCTGTGCGCCGTCACGTCCTGAGGTACCGTTTCCAGGATGGACAAAGCTATCGATCACCTGGAGAAGATTGCGATACCCTCCACACGAAAGGTAATCTCATTCGCGACAGACCGTATTCCTGTGGAATTCACTAGTCGTACTTCATCAGCCAGATGACAAGACAAACTATGAACTCACTCCCCTCATTCGAGTGTTGCTCGGAATGTCGCCGCCCTCCAAGCCTTCCAAACTCGGAGACATTTCTTTCTTTGACGAGTCGCTCAATCCAAGCCAGAAAGCAGCCGTCCGATTCGCTCTCGAGGCCGTGGAAGTCGCATGTATCCACGGCCCTCCAGGTACTTTCCATCGCTATTCTGTCTTTGTCTCCTTTGTCGACGTACAATCAGGCACAGGCAAAACCCACACACTAATCGAGATCATACGTCAGCTCACATCCAATCCACCGGACCAGAAGCCGATCCGCGTACTCGTATGTGGGGCCTCCAACCTTTCCGTCGATAACATCCTCGAACGACTTCTTGCTCTCCCTCCCCCCGAGAAAGGAAAGGGGACACCACTGAAAGCGACACGAATCGGTCACCCAGCGAGAGTCATGGCACGTGAGGATGTTATCGCTGCGACGTTAGAAGTCAAGGCAGGCCGGAGTGACCAGGTTCGTCGGTACCTCTCCTGCTAAAGATGTGCTAACCAACATTCCATCAGGCGGCACTCGCCAAGGATGTAAAGGCGGAGCTCGATGCTGCCCTTGACACACTTTCCGGGAGAGGCAAAGGCAAGGGGGCAAAGAAACCGCGTGGATCCGAACGCAAGAAAATGTGGGAGGACGTACGTGCGCTCAGAAAAGAGTGGGTGTGTGCCTGCTGCTCTGCGATACCCGTCAGTCTAATTGGCACGTACCTCAGGTATCGACAGAGGGAGGGTGGGGTTGTGAAAGCGGTCCTTTCAGAGTCCCAGGTACTTACCAACCCCAGTTCCAGACAATGAACGGTTGTGATTGAGAACGTGCGCAGATTGTCCTGGCCACCTGCCATTCTGCCGGCGGAAGGCAGCTACGAGATCATACTTTTGATGTGGTCATCATCGATGAGGCAACTCAAGCTGTTGAAGCGGTATGCGCCAGCATAGATACTTCTTGACTGCTGAACTCTTGGTCTTTAGGTATGCTGGGTCCCCATATTCAAGGGAAGGAAGTTGATCCTGGCAGGCGACCCCATGCAACTTCCCCCTACTATCTTATCTCTGGACAAACACGAAAAGAAAAACAAGCAAGCAAAGTTGTCGGAGAAACAACGTAAGAATGCCTCGGAGAGTAAGGGAGCGTCAACGAAGCTCTCCAAGCCAGACGAAAGCAAAGCCTCCTCGGCGGACAACAAGCAGAAAGATGTGACTGACCCAGGTTCGGGGACTAGTTCTGATTCGGAATCAGAATCGATGCACGGCGATGCGGTTATCGCAGAGGAGACGATGGTACCTGTAGCAGATGCACCAGAGAATCCGAGCGAACCATCGAAGAAAAGGCCTTCTAAACTTTCTGGTCTACGTCCCCCGCGGACCTTGGAGACGACCTTGTTCGACCGCCTCGAGCGAATGTACGGTCCCAGCATCAAACGCTTGCTCAACGTCCAATATCGGTATGCACTAACCTCACGTCCGTTCTTGCCCTACTCACCACCCCGGAGGATGCACGCTCAAATTTGCCAGTTTCCATCGAACATGCTCTATGCATCCAAGCTGAAATCGCATGATTCAGTATCATCACATCTACTCTCTGATCTGCCGAATACGAGGTCATTTACCGAGACAAGAGATGAAGAGACCATTAAAGAGACCCTTGGTAGCCCTGTCGTCTTCTTCGACACAGCTGGGTGCGAGTACTACGAACGACTAGAAGGCGACGGAGATGAAGGGAGTCGCTGTAACGAGAATGAGGCTTCGGTGGTTAGAGGGTGGACGGAGAAGCTCGTGCGTTGGAGCTAGCACGACATACTATCCCGGTCATTACGCTCATCTCCGTGCAACAGGTGGAAGCAGGGTTGTATCCTTCCCAGATAGCGATCATCACCCCGTGCGTATGAGTAAAAGTGATATCTTATCCACCAGCCAAACGCTCGACTTGTCCCTTCACAGGTATCAAGCCCAGGTCACGCTCCTTAGTTCCTTGTTGCGTCCTGTATATGGCCTAGATCTCGAGATCGGCACAGTGGACGGTATGCAAGGACGCGAGAAGGATGCTGTGATTATCAGTCTCGTACGCAGCAATGAAAAGGTCCGAGTCTCCATGTAGACCGATTGTTGAGTTGTGATCTGAATTGAGATCGGTGGGTTTACAGCGCGAAGTAGGCTTCTTGAAGGAGAAACGCCGAATGAATGGTAAGTTTGCGATCTGTCATCTGTCATCTCTATTGATTGATCCCAGTGGCAATGACGCGAGCAAAGAGACATCTCGTACGTCGTCATCACATCTGGTATTATCCAGACGCTGTCAGCGCTCACACCTTCATTAATCATCGACAGTGCATTGTCGGAGACTCGTCCACAGTCCAACACGGCGGTGCGTATCTAAGGAAGTGGCTCGCTTGGCTTGAAACGACTGCGGATGTCAGATTTGCAGGGGCGTAAAAGAACTACACGGGAGGAAGCTGCGCAGTCAACGCCACAAGGTTTACAGGGGTGGACTTGAAACGTAGTACAATGATATAAGCGAACATGATAGCAACCAGGTATCGTGTAAAAATAGATAGATATTACGCACGGACATGGAGCCCTAGACGAAAGAGCAGCGAATGAATAGAGATGCGAGACCGGCTCCAACGGGTTTAATACTCGTCAGGATCGTTGAGCGAGGCGTACTCGGAGACTGTCCGAACGTCCTCGTATTCTTGGACGACTTCGCGCATGGCAAAGCGCATGATAGGGGTAAGAGGCGTCAGTTTCGGTCCAATGACTTCGTGTTCCTCGCACTCATCGATCTGCCCTAGATCCCTCGTCGATAAGTTGACCGGATTCACCATCACCATTTCGCCGTCTTCCGACGACTCAACGCCGACGGTCGCGCTAGCTCCGCCAACGTAAGAGTTATTGCTCAAGACGCGATGCGTCATTGGGACGGGGGATACCGGTGCACTGATAACAGGAATCTCCACCTCTCGTCCGACTGGCTCGGTCCAGTGCAGATTCAGCACCTTCCCTTTGATCATCCCATCTACCGCACGCACGCCAATCTCCCGACAGAGCAGGAAGTACGGAAGGTGCTGCGTCCCAGGCTGGCTGAGTTTACTCATGACTTTGAGGAGCTGCATTGCGCTGAAATCTGCAGAGTAGTCTTCGATCGAAGACGCGTCCCGAGGCGAGTAGGATTTAAACCCAGCAGGACCAAGACCAGCATGAAGAGCGTCTGGGCCACTGGATCGTGGCCGAGGACCTGGGGTAGATGGGGTCGTGGGGTCACGTGCAGATGTTAGCTGAGATGAGTGGACGATATGCAGGTTGAGAGTAGCATGTGCTTGAAGGAAAGGCGAGCTCTGTTTGACTGATCCAGAAGTGTTAGCAATACTGGAGCGTATTGCGGTACGAATACGCACTGTCGAAGTTTCCGCCGGCATTAACTGGGAATGAAGG
This sequence comes from Lanmaoa pseudosensibilis, assembly GCA_038092875.1. Taxonomy (NCBI): domain Eukaryota; kingdom Fungi; phylum Basidiomycota; class Agaricomycetes; order Boletales; family Boletaceae; genus Lanmaoa; species Lanmaoa pseudosensibilis. The sequence continues at coordinate 20,248 of JBBPRF010000390.1, read as the reverse complement.
TGAGGAAGTTGACGAACACCCACGAAGAAGTAGCTCACTATACTCATTAATGTAGTCTTGCCAATGCGCTAGCTTACCACCGAACGCCTCATACAATACATCGAAAGATAATGTAGCCCGTAATGCTTCTGGGACAAGGGGCAATATACGTTCCAAGAAATACGTTCGGGTTTCGCTTCTCGAGCAGTCATCGATCGTGACTAGCTTACAATGTTGCACAACATTGAGCTGGCGCAGCCAGTTTTGGTAGAATGGATCGCTAGTAGCATGAACGACATGACACAGACGGTCTTGTTTCGTCAGAACAAGCATCGAGTCTAGCAGACACTTGATGGTGTCTGTCGACTGAACCAAGGACAGCCTGTTCAGCAACGATGAGAATGAGTGGAAGACTTCTTTATGTAAGCGAAGCGTACAGTTTATGTGCTTCGTCGAAGAATAATACTGGTATTTTCTTTGAAGGCTTTTCAGGCTCTTTAATCATAGAAGACGACATCCCGCGAGCACTTTCGCTTCCTCTCTTAGCACGTTTGAAGAACCACCGGCTCCTGAGGAGAGGAGACGAATTGTTCACATGAGTTCGCTCGGATGATATATCTGATTCCTTCCGCCCTTGGTGGCCGAGTTCATTGGCATCTTCTGGGGGCTCAAATTCAGCGTATCTCACAAGGGAATACTGTGGTGTTTGAACTCGTCGGTACTGTGATAGGCAAAGCGGTAACAGTCTTACTTGGAACAGTTCCATGAGCCGGGCGATGTCGCTTGCCCGCACTTGTGACCCCACGCTACCAACGGGTGATTCGGACAGCCTTCGCTCTACGTCAAGGCGGTCATGCTATCAAGACGAAACTCGATCAGTACCCTTGCATCACCTACTTGTGCTTTCATTAGACCAGAACGCGTACCTTGAATGCGCAGGCTTCTCTTCGAAACTCCTCGAATCCAGACATGTTCGTCGAAACGTCCTCAAAGTATCGTTCCATCTGTTGACTAAGGCTCACATAGAGACTACTGACGTCTGCGAAGCCCGGAATTCGGAGGTCGAAATGGAGAACATGGAACCTGTCACGCGAAAGCACTTCACGGAGAAGAGCAGTCTATATGCGCAGGAGTGAAACTTGGTGAGGATGTCCGAGTAGAAACGAAGGGGTCGGAAAGAAAACATACCTTGCCCACGGCACTGGCACCAAAAAGCACAGTAAACGACGGCTCGCCTTCCAGGGCACGCTCGATAAGCCGCAATTCGGCTTCTCGGGGTAAAAAGCCGGGCAGACGCGTAACCGCATGCTTGATGCGCAGTCGCGGAAGCTCATGCTCTTCGGTGAATTCTTTACGTGCTTCCTCAAGCAGGCGCCTGGATTCCGTCAGCGAGCGCGCGGTCTCGGAGGGCTGGATGGGTCATGGACGGACCAATCAGACTTCATGAAAGTAGACAACGCGGCACGAACATACATTCAAGAGGACACCGAATACATCGCTCATGCCGAAAAAATTTCGTCGGTTGAGATCCACACTGAGCGCTGCTGAGCTCCTGCGGTGAGGTAGATTTGATGAAAAGATCCATTGAATCGCGTCAGCGCGTGGTGGTCTTGGATTTGTGCCAGTCGATGGATTTCGTTGGGTTCTGCTGTTGGTCTTTGTGCGCATGGATGAAAGTGGGGGAGATGGTCGGTGCGATTGGCGCAGAGGCTACGCAATCGGGTTCTGGTGTTGGGTCTGGCGAGGATTTGAAACGCAGGGAGTGGTGTACGAAGCAGTTGGAAACGACGGGACGCGCACCCTTATGCATGGCAGCGTTCGTACACATTGCACAGCACGGGCACGAGTGTGCGGCGTGAAGATGAAGAGGGGAGTGATACACGTTGTGGGAGTGAGGCTTGGTGGGTCAACTTAACACAGGTATCGTCTGCATGCGCCACCAGCCCGCGCGTTACGAGAATCGAATACCCTATATTACGGAAAAAAACTTAAAATACAAGTTACACATAACGTATAGCAATTTTCATACTGTACATCCTAAATTTTGACGTCGGCTAACATACTCGTTGTATGAAGAAGTCTACTGTGCTGCCAATCTGCAAACTTAGCCGAGGTTGAGCTACCTGCAAAATGATATGTTGACCATTTTTCGCTACGCGTTATTTATGCCAAGAGTTACGGGACCAAGTTCCGTGTACCCCTGAGTTGTCACACGATGGCACCAGGCAGCATTGCGGCTCATGAAGAATTCAATCATCAAAGTTCCGGGAGCTGATCTTAGTCCTCTCTCCTCGCAGATCCGTGCCCGGAACAAACGCCGTCACGATTGCGCCTCCACGTTGACCTGTCGATGGTGTCGGAGCGCCACATCCACGGAGCTGGTGGAGCTATAAGTACTGGCAGGAACGCGGCTGCCATCCAACTACAGGGATTGCAGATCGGACTAGCTTAGACAGGCTGGGCTTCACAACAAGCGCATGATGATGATCGTCAATCACTAGCACTGCCAACCCAGATAAAAACATTGCATAGGCTATGACAGCCAGTGGTGTGGTCAGCGTGCAGGGAGGCATTTGGGCACTATGCGACGACAACCGTGTAACCCTAGTCGAAATATCGTAGACTGACTCGTATGTATCTATCCGTCACTCCAGTATGCGTCCTTCCCATTATGCATCAGACTCGACGACTCCACGACCCCATCTCTGAAGTCGGCTATGTGAACGCTGCCTTGAAGGGACCGTACCATCTTCATCTTCATCTTCATCGACTTCCTCGTCCGACGAGATAACGACAACGGCATGTCTACGCACAGCCCATCCGCGCTCAGGAACGTCAAGCCCTTCATGGTCGTCTTCTTCTTGGTCGTCGGAAACCAGGTCGACAATACGGGGACTCTGATTGGGGTGGTAATCTTCGTCGTCGTCGTCGTCGTCGCCAATTTCATAGATGCGAGGCCCGTCCACAAGCTCAGCAATTCCACCTCTCTCGTCGTCGTCGATGAAGCTGCTCTCATACCCCTCATCCCCGCTTTCTTCGTCTTCATCGGGAGCCCGAAGATCATCTACCCGACCATACATGTCACCTTCGTCTTCCTCCTCGTCTTCTTCGTCAACGTGGATAGTGCCGAGGAAACCAAAGGGTCCTCTGAACATATGGAATTGACGTCGCCAAGGGGCAAAGGGACGCCAATCGTCAATGTCGTCACCGTCATCTGCCTCCCCGTCCTCCAAGCCCATCCAACCAGGATCATCCGCCACATCGACCTCCTCAGCACCCATTTGGTCCTCAAGCCATCCCATCGGATCTCCCTCGTCGTCGTCTTCGTCGTCTCCTTCAGGTCTGTGCCCCGGATAGACGCGTCCACAGCTGCTGCATACACCATCCCATATCTCATGCATACAGTCAAAGCAGCGATAGATCCCGCCGTCTTCCATATCAAGCATCCCAACGTCCTCGCCGCGTGGTGCGATATCAGCAATATGAACGTCGTCGTCATCGATATCGGCACCTGGGAAAAACCACGGGAAACCACGATGGCCGGAAGCACCTGGCTTCGGAAATATACCTTTCCAAGGATCGGCGTTCGCGTCCAGACCCTCAGAGGCCACAACGGGAACGGGCAACTGGTTCGGTAAGAGTCCACTCTTGCCCATTGCTTGTGCAATACCCTTTACACCCCAGACTTCGACGGGGCGCTCGCGTACAACGGCACGACAGTGCGGGCACGTTTTCCTGCGCATGATGGCTGGGGGTGCCGGTTGGTTGTCGGGTGGGGGGGCTGTGAACCAATTGACAAGGCAACTGTGACAGGCGAGGTGGCCACAGGGGGCGAGTGCATAGGGTTTATACATCAGATCCAAACAGACTTGACAGGTGACAGCCTGGTGAACTTGGATCAGGAGTGCTTGATGGGATGCAATCAACTGAAAAGGAATAAGGAGACTGATCACGGAACACAACAAGTGATGATTACTGACATTGTTCTTGGATTTGAGCTCCGCTTCGAGTTGAGCTACTTTATCCACCAGTGAACTAGCGGAAGGCTCAGGGACAGGTCTATCCGCTGGAACAACCCGCTTCTTGTCTCTCTGTTTGTAGGATAGGCATTACAGCGAATTAGTGACTCCGTAGGACGTACCGGAGTAGATGGCATCGCTTCGCTTCGATGATCGGGAATATCGTCCAGAGCATGCGAAGAACCTTCCGGGCTTTTAGCAGGCAGCTTCGATAATGGCGCTTGTGAGGGAAGTTTTTCGGCAGGAACGCTGGCTGGTAGATCGGCCTCGGGAGGGGCCGAAGTGAATCTGATGATTTGGTTTCGCGCGGACAATGGAGCACGCGAGCATTCGTCCAGTCGGCTCTGTGTAGCCTCGTTCTTGGGAGGCCCTGCGCTCACCACGGGTGCCTTCTTTCTCCTCTTCTTCCGGCGCTTCGTGTCACGATTGGAATCGCGTCTGGTGCTGGGCTCGGCTGACGAGTTTCTACGCGCTTTCTTTGGGTCTTGAGGAGCAGATTCCGCGTCTGACATGGTATGTTTTGAGCTTTGGAGCACGTTGCTGGGCTCCGGTGTTGCTGGACGCGTCGAGGAGGGCATTGGGTCCCCTACTGTGACGAATGCAGACGGTACGGGACAAGAAGACGCCACTTGCCCATGCTGGATGGGAGCCACAAACTTCCCACGCCACTTGGACCCACAGCTGCAAAGGCACGAAAAATCTGCGAAAGCATAACGAAAAGTAAGTGTGTCTTGGTCCAGCCAGGGGAGACATTCTTAAAGGATAGCTGTGCCTGGTATAAGGAACCATCGGATCGATACAACACTGTCTCCAAGGCATCGAATGTTACATAGGGTTGCACGCGGTGTCTTGGTCGGCACTGGTCCTCACTGGGTTCTCAGCTAAGTATCCTCACTGATGCAGATGCGGGTATAGTGTGACATGCGCCCGCGATATACATATCTGACGTGGGTAAGTACGGTGTTATCCCTAGCATTGACACAAGAAATTCTGATTCTGTCAGCATCTAAATAGGGTCCGGCGTTCCAGGTACACGGAAGAACTCATGTGCCAGCATCTGTTGTCCAGGACTGAGCAAACGCCATAGCTTTGGCTTAGAGCGCTCTCGGGGTTATCTGATGAAATTATCTCGACTGATTCTGATTCTGCCAGAACAGAACATATAAACGATCACGTCATCGTCGTCGTCGTCGTCGTCGTCATGACCACATCACGTGCGCGGTGGAGAAGATCTTACCCCTTGATGCAATGGATCATGTAGATTACGATGCCTTCGATAACCAAAAATAATTGTAGATGCCCCCAACTCAGATCGGCCAGACCCGAATTGGGTTAGTTAGCTAATTCATAGTGCCGCGTGTGAAAGTGAAGGTGTATTGGTGTCATGTATCACCGTCGCAGCTGGTTCCGTTGGTATCTCCTCTCGCCACGCCAACGGATTTGCTTCTCATCGATTAACTTATTCGTTCGTCTTTGATGCACGTGTTTACCCTCTTTTGAACTACATATCATGGCCTTCGACCGTAGGCACAGCGAGGCTTCCTCCCGCCCCCTCAACTCAATGCTCCCGTCTGACCACCTTCCTTTCCCAACCTCCCCCCGCGCCAGTTCCCTCCCTCCTCCCTCCCCCCCAACTGGCTTCCTTATCACACCAGACCAGTCCTCGAGCTCTACGCACGAGGAAGGGTACCGACCCCATGATTTCTTAGACTCAGACAGCGACTCTTCCAACAAAGATTCGCCCGTCTCTGTTGCATCAGATCGACACTTGCTCTATCGTGACGACCCCAGACTGAATGCAGATTTTCACTGGCAGTCCAGCAAGGAGAAAAAGCCTTCCCGTCGAGTGTACTTTGACTATGGCATCACCAGTTCCTCATACTCGGACTCCTCATTCCGAGCCCCGCCGAAATTTGAGAACAGTCAGGATATACAGACCGTCCCACACTCATCTCTCCCACCCTACACTCATCTCATCCCTTACACATTCCCTTGGGAGTTACCCCCACCATCCCATGTCTACACCACAATCCCCCATAGAGCCGACGCTAACAGCAAAGACTTTCGCACAGAATCACCCTCGTTCTACCATTCACAACCTTTCTGGCTCGTTCTCTACTTCTGCTTCAATCTGGGGCTTACCTTGTATAACAAGGCAGTACTCATCCACTTCCCGTATGGATACGCCCTGACTGCATTGCATGCCCTCTGTGGGTCCATCGGTGGCTTCGCCCTGTTGCGTCTCGGAGTGTATGTGCCCGCCAAATTAACCGGCGCAGACAACATGGCACTGCTCGCATTCAGTTTATTGTACACTATCAACATCGCAGTCAGCAATCTGTCCCTGGAATTGGTCACCCTCCCCGTCAGTCCGAATGGTTGCCTCATGTTCCTTCATCTGAAATTACAACTATATTTTGTAGTTCCACCAGGTCGTCCGAGCGGCAACCCCGATATTCACTCTCCTCCTTTCGATGTTTCTGTTCGGCACGCGGAGTAGTAGGCAAAAGATTGCTTCCCTGGTCCCCGTCATCGCTGGCGTGGGTTTCGCGTACGTCATTAATAAGTGCTCGTAGAAAATCTATCTGATAACATTCTGTTCTATAATAGGACTTACGGCGACTATTATTTCACTACTTCCGGTTTCCTTCTAACATTGCTGGGGACCTTACTAGCTGCCATTAAAACCATCTATACGAGTATTCTTCAGTCATCGCCATCTTCTCAAGCTCCATCATCATTCCGTTACCTGGTTCCACCGCGCCTTCAGCTCCACCCCCTCGATCTCTTGACACGCATGGCCCCTTTGTCATTCATTCAGTGTGTGATACTATCACACATGACCGGGGAACTGGAACAAGTACGGCATTGGAGCACCCAAGAGTTAACGCCCTGGACGGCTGTTGCATTGGGTCTCAATGGAGCAATCGCGTTTGGCCTTAATATCGTTAGCTTTACGGCAAACAAGAAAGCTGGTCCGCTGAGCATGACCGTCGCAGGTACGCTTTCCCGGTCCCTGAGTCTCTTCGGCGCGTGAGCGGGTTGAATGACATCATGCTGATGAATCATGGATAGCCAACGTAAAGCAGGTTTTATCCATCATCCTTGCGGTCGTTATCTTCAGTTTGTCGATATCGGCGATGAATGCATTGGGTATCCTACTCACACTAGCGGGCGGTGCTTGGTACGCTAGTGTGGAATATCGGGAGAAGAGGGCGCGAGCACGGTAACTAGAACACATGGTTACCAAGCCTTAAGGCTGTACTTTTTCCCTATCCGCTCTATGTCATCTCCGCGCATGCTCTTTTGCCCTTGACATTGACGCATGTGATCCGCGCTTTACCCTCTGCAAAAGTGCCACATACATGTTTCTGTGGATTCCCCTTCCCTTCCGACGGTGAAATACACTCACGTATGACAGCCTACAATTCGCTCTTGTTTCTCGACTATATATTTCGGAGACCTGCTGCGCTGCATAGTACATGCGTATGGTATTGTAATTTTGTTTGCGGGGGTTGATAGATCCCCTTGTACATTCCCGCCAATGTTCGTTAGATTGGTTGAACCCCTCACTCGGCATCTGAGTAATCACAACGCTCCTGTGTAATTGGGGAACTGGGAACCTAGTCTGGTAACCAGACTAAATGGGACCAGTCATCGCCGGTCATCACCGGGTTCCTGGCCAAGTCCAAATAACCCTTGAAACTCCCGAGGCAAACTGGGATTGATGGTTAGATCATCGATGAGTCCGCCACGAAGCCCGCACGAAGCCCGGATTTTGTGATTGATTGATGTGCGGTTTAAGTCTGACAGCTCAGGCCCAATCAGTTTCTGATGAGTCGCTCGCCATCGTACAGGTTGGTTTCCGTTGCTCTCTCCTGTACTTTTTTTTTTTTTCAAAAATTTCAAGAACCATTTCTATCCCATTGGGGTAAGTACCATTAGGACACTACTAAACTAGTAGGTCAAGGGGCACCATTGCCCCGCCGCTTCCCTGACTTCGTAAATGCCCCGATGAGCCGGCGTAAGGCCCCCTCTACTGAACGGTGCCGGCATCAGCGAGGCCGAGGGCCAGTCGGGACCGGTACCGACCAAGCACTGGGACCCCAAGCAAAACCTTCCCAACCACGTAGGTCCATTCAGAAGTGTGGGTACAGGCGCTGACCAAAATAGTACATGACCGGTAAGGCTGATCCGTAGGGACTTGTTATATCGGGCAGGCAAGTCAGATTGTCGGATTGAACTGGCAGTATACCTCTCCAAACCTAGCAGAAGAGTCGATCCTCTTCCTACGATTTCCCGAAATCCAGTTCCCTTTGAGCACCATCAGCGATTACAGTAAGTGATTCAGTTCTTCGGCAACCTTTTCCAACATGAAAGTGTGCGTGCTTATCGTGGATCCATGCAGCCGCATAATCGCCAGTGCTGCGAACTATGTCCACCGCCGTAGAGGATGTTCTCGTCGTAGGATTTGGGGCGATAGGTTCCATCTGTACGAATCATTTTTCAACTCCGATCACTAGACTGGGCTCACTCTTTCGTACCAGACTCTCACATCCTCAAACGTAGTGGTCTAGCCCGTGTGACCGTTGTGGCTAGGAGCAATTATGATGCCGTTCGCGGTGAGTCGAGCTCGGTGGTCAGTTTGCTGGAATAGGCCGATTATCTGAAGGGACGAATTTCGGTGACGTGACCAGAACACGGGATGGACATCCAAAGTAAGAAATATGGCAATATTGTGGCATGGCGACCAGATCGATGTACGTGAACCCAATCCTGTCCAACCGCGCCGATACATACAGCTCATATTACCATACACTTGGTAGTGGTCAAGTCAGTCACGGAGGCCGCGGATAGGCAATATTCTCATGTCGTGCTCACCACAAAAGCTATACCAGAAGTCGTGAAGACACCATCTGTGCTTGATGCGCTCTTGTCATCACCTTACACAGATAAGTACACCCAGCCGACATATGTGCTATTGCAGAATGGCCTCGGCGTCGAGCGGGACTTGTACAGTTCCATAAAGACTCTTGCTCAAGGAGATCCCAAGATTATAAGCACTGTCGTATGGATCGCAACTAACCTTGCGGGGAAAAATCAAGTGTCGCATAACCACTTTGTGGGTATTTGCCCTTGTATTCTGCATCGCACTCTTTCCGTATCGCTTGATTCACGCACTTGGTTTCCTAACAGGATAGAGTAACGATCGGGATCTATAGGCACGGGGATCATATGACGACATCTAACACGGAAGAGGAGTCTGCGATCTTGCGCGGTTTTGGTGACATGTTAGAAGCGGGAGGCACCGAGTTGACTATAGTGCCCGAAATCCAACGTCACAAGTTCGCGAAGACGTTCTGGAACATCGCCTTCTCATCTTTCTCAACACTTACGAATTCACCTCTAACAGCGATGTTCCGACCGCCACCAGGCAGTTCAGGCGAAGGGCAGGGGCACCCGTACATCCCGTATGTAGCGCCGGTCACGGAGCGGCTTGTGCGGGAAGAAACGCTACCGGTACTGCAATCGATCTTGGAGGAGATGGTTGCGTTAGGTCAGTCTAGGGATGATCACGTCCGTGTATGCTTCCATTCTGATGAGTCATCCGACAAGGTCGTGCGATGGGCTGGCCAGATGAGGAAGGCGGCCTCCCATCCAGTTTGGCTGCGGGAACGATCTCGCGTACGGCTGCTCAACACATCAGTCCCGAGGCAAACCAACTTCCTAGCATGCTTCTTGACTATAGAAATGCGAGTCCCATCGAGGTCGAAGCCATTTTCGGTGAGGTCGTAAGAATGGCGCGCGAGAGGAACGTTCTAGCCCCGGTAAGCTCCAACTGGCGTTTGTTGTCGAGCATCAGATGGATTGACACCCTGCTAGCGCGTCGAGACATTGTATGCGCTGTTAACCGTGATACAGAACCAGATCCTGGGAGGGTTCAAGATGCCAATGAATCCATAACGGTGTCGTGTTAATTAGACAGTCGCTACTCCGTTAGGGAAGCAATCATTGACATTGATTCAATCATGGAGAGGGGCAATGAAACAATTTAGACTCCGTTTCAACTTCAAGCCGCGCCGCGGCCGGCTAGCAAGTCCCCGGACTTACCCCTAGACTTACCCCCGGACGTTCACAGTTTGACATGTCTTGTATCGATGAGGTAGATCTGGATGTTGATAACTTCGTGTAAAGTTCAAGATTCCCTTCGGGTATACATCGAAAGTGCAAGTCCATTTCCATTTCGTACTGCCTCTCCGTCGTCCCAGGAGCCAGCTTGACCAGTACTGCACGACGCCCGTTCGATTTGAATAACCACGGCCAACGGTGTTTTCGATCCATCCCCAACATCCTATTCTAGACATACGTTTATCCCGATTTAATGTTACAGAGTGCAACCCAGAGCAGAAGATAGGGAGATGTTCACGCGTTCACCAGCCTCGGCACATATTAAGTCGTGCCTACCTTCACTCCTGACTGTGTTGGGTGAATCCGCTGTAGCACGTAGCGTGCTTCTTGGTAACATCCACGCTTCTCTCCGTCTCCGATTTGTTGACAGTGCCATCAGGATTCAGGTGTAGTCTTCTCAAACCATCAACGCCGGCTGTATCATCTATGCTACGTGAGTTGTATTCATGGTTCATTTCAAGTTGGTTTGCGAAGTCGATTTTGAGATGGGTGGTTTTTTTGCATGGGCTTCATCAAAAACCGTGAGTCTAACCAGTCAGATAAGATAAGATGGCGCGGGCGTCAAGTGCTATTGAGGATCTCAAACATGTGGCAATTATTGCCCAAGTTGAGCCACAAGGTAACACACAGCATTAACGTGACTGGGAAAACGCGGATGTAGCAAGGGCTCTCTTGCATCCGCACCCTTACGTTCTCTACTATACTATACTAATGAGCAACAGAGGACGTGGTTTCGACAGAGGAAGAGGTGGTGGCCGCGGTGGTGGCGGTGGTGGCGGTGGGCGGGGATCTCCTGACCCCCGTGGTCGTGGAGGTCCTCCTCCATCTTTTCGAGGTGGCGATCGCGGAGGCAGAGGATTTCGTGGCCGTGGTGCGCCCAGGGCCCGAGGAGGGTATGTGTTTTGTTCGTCTCTCGAGTGTACCGGTAAACCCTCCTCTGTAGGGTCTTCATGCTGGGACGACCCGCAGCTATCGACCGACGTATTGCGGATGACTCAGACAAGGCGCTCGTCGCCACATTTCCGGCATCACGATCAGGGGCTGAGCCTGACAGCATGCCCTTACGTCCAGACTTTGGGACGGATGGAAAGGAAATCAAGCTTCGCACGAACTTCTTTCCTGTGCGGGTGCCCAAAGGCCCATTGTACGAGTATGATGTAGCCATCACTCCTGTGGCGGGAACTGCCGTCCGGCGTGTGAAAAGGCGTATCTACCAGCTTGCCGAACAAACAACGGCATGGAAACAAGCCAGTATGACAGGCAGGGTGGCGCACGACAGTAGCGCCAAACTCATCGCTGCCTTCTTGTTACCCCAACCCTTGACGATCAAGGTTCCGTACTACGATGAAGAAGAAAGTGGTCCCGCCCAGGAAGGTGGAAAGGAGTATACGCTCACGATTAAATTCATCCAAGAAATTGACACTTCAAACCTCGTGAGGTACTTATACGTCTCTTGCGGTTTTGAATGGTAGCTTGACATCCCATAGTTACCTAGCAGGTCAAGCTCAGTTTCGGAATTACGACGTATTGCCCGTCATTGCTGCCTTGAACATCATTCTTGCGTCTACCCCAGGAAGGACAGGTGTCATGGTCGGCAGAAATCGGTATTTCTTCCGTGCTGCGGCCCAACCATCCAGGCTGGGTGGTGGCCTCGAGGCGTGGAAGGGCTTTTACTCATCAATCCGGCCAGCTCACAAGCAGCTGATGGTAAATGTCAACGTTTGCACGACGGCCTTTTATGTCCCTGGTAATCTGGCGCGTGCTATGATGGAGTTCCGGGACTCCTCATTCGGTGCACGGATGGAAGTCTTCTGCAAGAGTGTAAGGATCAAGACTACCCATCTTGGATATCGAAAGACCGTTCAGAAGCTTGCACGTCACAACGCAAAGACGTATACGTTTGATACTCCTGAATATGGCCGTGTTAACGTGGAAGAATATTTCAAACGCAGTAAGTTTACCTGTAATTCCGTTCGCTCGTATTCTCTGAACATTTTTCTTTAAGAATACAACATTCGGCTGCAACACCCTGAATTGCCGCTCGTCGATGTCGGTGGTCAAAAGACAAACTACTTGCCTGCAGAAGTTTGCGAAATACTTCCGGACCAGCCTTTCCGCGGAAAACTGACAGATGAACATACCGCTGAAATGATTACCGTAGCGTGTCAACCCCCTAACGTGAATGGGGAGGCGATCGTCAACCAGGGTCTTAGCCACCTCGGACTGAAGGTGGCCGGGCCGGAACTCCAGTCTTTCGGCGTGAGCATTGGTCCGGACATGGCCGTGGTCCCTGGACGCATCTTGCCCAAACCTGGGATCAAGTACCACTCTAGTCAGGCTTCCATCGACGACAAAGCCTCTTGGAATCTCAGAGGGGTTAAGTTCGCCGGCGGTGCACGCCTGGACAAGTGGGCAGTTCTTGTGATCAAGGACGGCGGTAGAGATGAATTCGCTGGTTCTACAGACCCAGATCTTCACCAAGTTGTGTCTGGCTTCCGCAGCATGTGTAACACGAGTGGAATGCATGTCACTAGCGACCCGACCTACGCTACGGCCCAACTTCCACGCAAGAACCCGTCCGATCCCATGAGGCGGGCCGCTATCGATAGCATCAGAAGCGCGCTCTTGACTGTCAAGCCAAAGCCTACGTTGATCTTTGTCATGTTGGCCAATACTGACAAGGCCGTATACGACGGCTTGAAGCACCTTTGCGATGTCTACCTGGATGTGGCGACTGTTTGCGCTCAATCTTCCAAAATTCGCAAGAGTAATCCGCAGTACTTTGCGAATGTGGCGTTAAAAGTCAACATGAAAATGGGCGGCGTCAATCACAAACTGGATCCAAACAGCGCGAGATGGTTGAATAGCGCACCTACCATGATCGTCGGCATGGATGTCACCCATCCAAGTCCCGGTAGTGCTGTGGGGACTCGTAAGAATATATTTTCTCCGCTATGCACCCTGTTTGACATGTATTTGCATCCTAGCATCCATTGCAGCCGTCGTTGCGAGTATTGACAACAACTTTGCACAATATCCGGCCAGCTTGGAAATCCAGCAGTCCAAGAAAGAGGTATTGTGCCTCGAATGATGCCATTCCTGTACTGACTTGAATTTTTGGAAGATGATCACAAACCTTAAAGGTATGATGGTTGATCGCCTGAAGCTCTTCCAGAAGAAAAACAATGGAAAGCTTCCTGATCGTATTCTGGTGTATCGTGATGGTGTTTCAGAGGTATGTCTTATGTCCCCGTTCGTTTTGACGATCTTATCCTTTGCAGGGCCAATTCAACATCGTCAGGTTAGAGGAGCGGCCTCTGATCTTCGAAGCCTTCCAGGACTTCAGCACTCCCAAGGGGAAATACAGGCCCAAACTCACGATCATCATCTGTGGCAAACGCCACCATACGCGCTTTTACCCCACTGAGGAAGACAACGCCGCAGGAGACGGAAACCCCCGTCCTGGTACTGTAGTTGACCGCGGTGTCACCGCCATATATGATTTCGATTTCTTCTTACAAGGTTGGTGAATTGATCCGTGACCGTGAGTCTCGTCACTGAAACTGGAGATAGCACACGGGGGGTTGCAAGGCACCACCCGCCCCACTCACTACTACGTCGTCCATGACGAAATCGGCTTCAAGGCGAACGAAATCCAAGGGCTCACGAACTCTCTCAGTTATATGTTTGCCCGCGCGACAAAGGCTGTGAGCCTGGTGTCCCCTGCCTATTACGCGGACGTCGCCTGCGAACGCGGAAGATGCTATTTGCGAAAGCTTTTCCACGGATACGTCGGCGGCGGAACGACAGCGAGCGGTACTGGAAGTGGAAGTGCCGCAGAACAAGATGTCATAAGAGAAGCAACGCAACTATGGAATGGCGGCGTCTCCAAGCCGGGTCTCAAGGACACCATGTTTTACCTTTAAGTTGCTTTGCCATGACCTCACCTCCGAGAGGCGGAGAATTTCTTCTTGATCGATCTGCTTGTCCAACGTACTCTTATTTGTTACTGACGTGTTTGGTTTCTTCGTGATACTGTACAATATCTGTCCTTTGGCCCAATGTCTTACTTATCTAGCCAGTCACCGTGCAGTGTACTTTGTGTATTTTTTGTTTGGTAGACCTGTAAACGAGTTGGGTATGTCATTTCTATGCAAAATTTTGTGCAGAAAGCAAAGCGAAATACGCGTTGTCGTTGCTGCAGTGGAAAACCCGCCCAACATATAGATCAGCGCAAAGTAGGAATCGTCGGGACTTCCACAGAATCGGCCTGGGCATTCTGTCGTTGATCCCGAATCAGTTTCCGTGCGTTTAGCCTGCCATGATAGAGTCCCGTTCACTCGGAGTCATAGAAGTTAAGAGCAGCGTTCACTTACACAGCGAGCATGGAGTTCACGTATGCTATGAGTAGTGAGTACGACAGTCTGTGCAGGAACACGGACAAGCTTACATTTACTCAATATCACGCCGGGGGCGGTCGTCAGGAATTGGTCAGGCTTATGGTCCTGCGTATAGTACTGGAAAGAAGAGTCAGTCGTGCATACCTGCCCAATTGGTAGACTCACCAGGATCACCATCGCTAGCGAATTAATGCTGTACAGATCGAACACGAGAGGGTCATCACTTGAGATTGCAATAAGAATGCAGACTTACAACGTAAACAAGCCCATCTGCACGAACACGACAAGTAATATCTTGATGAAACTCTCTCTCCTATAGCAAAAGCAATGTAATTTCCACGACTAGATGAAAATGGGGTCATACCGAATGCTTGCTGGCCGTAGGTAATACATCACAGAAAGGGTGATAATTGCATCGCAGACCGCGCTCGCGACCGCAGACAATGGCGTGTACTGACAAGGCCGATTAATCTACGACATCGAGATTCGAAATCAAAAAATGACATTGCGCACTTTCGTGGAGTATAGGACGGCATTGGTCGGTGTCTGCATACTATTCAGTGATTATCAGCCGAGCATGAAGGGCGTCAATAGTTCTCGAACACGGACACTTTACCAATGACCACTACGTGACTGACATGAAGGCTGATCAGCAGACATGAAGACAGGTGACGCACTCAACCCAAATACTATGAAACGTCAGTAAGCTGGCAAGTTAGGCAACTGACAGGTTCATTGACGCACCTAGCTGAAGGGTCGTAGAGGCAAGCTATATGAAATTCAGCTTCAACCCTTTCCCGCAAAAAGAAATCATACCACTGCCAATGTAATTACCGTGTTTTGACCGCTGACTTCAAGGCGAACTTCATGAGAAGTATGGGGAGCTCAGGGACCATGAACTCACTTATCCAGACTCTATGAGCATAAAAACTGGAGAGAATAACATGAGAAACATAGGAGTATTTTCGAGAATAGGTGTCATACACTTGAACAACGAATGTGACACAATACTTGAGGTAGTGAGCCATTGTTTCATATCTCCCTGGTTGAATCACTCACCACGAGCGAGATGGTTAACTTTGAGTCATCATCAGCATATGAAGGGGTCGAACTAGACCGACTTACAATCACAACTCTAGGAAAGCACCGAGGGGTTGAATTTGTGAAGGCGTTGCTGAAGAAGCATTGCGATTTACCTCGGAACGTAATAAGAACATGTCGGAGATGTGCTCCTATGACAGCTGATCAACAACTGGTAGAAACCTGCTACCGAAGAGAAAAAGTGCGCTGTGTCGAGTAGGCTATCGTTGGGAACAAGCGGGGTCACAATGCAGCTGGACCGGCACGGGATCCCTAACTCACGCGACAGTGTACACCTGGATAGTGTCAAATTATCATGCCTTCGGATCCATATAATTATTCCACTCACCAGAAGTTTCATGATGAGTTTGTCACGCCGAAACGCTTGCATGTAAAATGCGAACTGGCAAATTTCGACACCGTATAAACTAGCATAGAATGATTGAGTTCAACCAGTCAATGGCTCCGAGACTGGCTACAGCAACGTACAACAATGCGACAACAAGTCCTGTCAAGAAGGTTGTGTCACGCATTCGCTATGACTGCCACCAGGCCCATCACCGGCACTTGAACAATGGACACGCACCTATGTAGCCTGGGCCCCACATTATTGTGAACGGGTAGCTTGAGGCATCCATCGCCGGGGATAGCGATAATACTGATAGCAGAGCAAGAAAATGCACGACTTCTTGAAATGCCTCGAGTTCGCCTCATGGCAATTTAAATGAATCAGTGGTCCACGCAAACTCCCCGAGGCACCATTGCATAAGTACATAGTATGGCTGCCATGAGAACTGTTGCGCATTTGAATAGAACAGTGAACGTTCGAACAACAGCTACGTATACACATAGAACGTCATGCATCATTCTCCGCGACTTGGCACAAATCACTCGGTTATGTAAACCTTGGATATACCCACTCACAGCTAAACAGACAGTGCTGGCGTACATTCTGATTGAAGTGATCCTACCTAAAATTTACGACTGCATGTAAGTTAGTAATATTCGTCGAGGATCACTCTGGCGTGTGACGTGCCATCCTCCATCATAACATAAGTTTCTATACTCTCCAGGGGGGCTGCTGAGTGGAATGCGATGGAGCGAACACCTCTACCCCATTCAGGGCCACTATACCCTCCGTACCTTGACACAGAGAAATTGGATCACTTCCCAAATGGTCGGCCGATGGAGGACATACCCCGAATGCTTATTGAAGCAGAAAATCACCTTATAGGTTGGTTCACGGGCGCACCATTCATTCCCATGATCTAGTAGTCTGGTCAAGCCTCGCATTGTTTCGTAATCTATAGACTTCACCATGACCGGAGACGACAGCGCGTAAGTTCTTCACGTTGGTGTTCAATGAGTGCCAAAACTTATTGTCTCTGCCAAGCGATGCAGGATCGCTCGAGGCCTGCGTAGAACCCTGACCCAGCGTATCCGCTTGCAAGTAGTCACGTTTTCTAAGCATTGAAACGTAAGACAGACGGGGACCTACCATTCAGCCCAGGGTTAATGGAGCCATTCAAATTTTCTTGGACAGCCTGGATAACGTGCCTATTACCGTCAGCAAACGTTGATCCTAGGTCACGACAGGGCGCCTACGGAGGTATGTGCACAAAGGCGAGTGCACTTCGTTGTTCCGGCTGTCCCCAGACGGTGCTCATCTTCTCCGTCTCGTTTTTAATCCATTCGGCGACACTCGAGTCTACCCAGTCTGGCATGTGACTGCCATCCCTGTACACGCCGCCTGAGACACGCATGAGCACCCTTCAAGCCCACGTTGCCCACCGCGCACGCATACCTCGTGAGTCAAAGAACCACAATATCAATACAGGACTGTGATCTGAAAAATATGGGGCTATTATGAAACCTCGTAGGGAATGACCGGTACTGGCTCACCTGTCACTGCTTGGTAAACGGGAACCCAGTAATTTCCGGGCCCACCAGCGCCACCTACTCCAGGTGGAGAAAACCGTGTATAGCTCCAGGGAGATATCGCTGTTTCTCGAGCGATCTCATCGGCGCGTGTAATGTTGATGTGGCTATCATGGTTCTGTTAAAGGTTGGCCAAGAGAAGACGAGTAAAGTACAAAATGCTGACCCCAGAAGTGGAAGAAAAGGGTATCTTCGCCACATTTAATGGGCGTACAATGGAATCGATCAAAGATGTAGAATTCTCTCCGAACGTATCTGTCATTCAGCTTTAATGGGTCATTTGAGACTAATGAACAAAGACACGACTGACTTTCTCCCGTGATGAGGTCTCCGTTAATCACGCTGCCCAACAATGGTCAGCGCTTTCTACTGAGTACATGACAGGAAAGCACGCCAGAGCCTTACACATAATCCGGCATCTCGACATTCAACAGCGTCTCCATCACCACATTCGTCTTGATATCTTGCTCTGGTCCCCACCAGTCCCAAGGATTCTCTCCGAAATGAACGTCAGAGAAAATTGTCAACTTGAACGAACCATTTTCGTTGAAGGTAATTCGTGGTTTGTCAGGGTAGGGGTCAAGAAGTTCAAGCGGCCTGAGCGACGGCGAAGCTCTCAGTGGGACTTGTTCATGTAAAAAGTTCGGCCCGGCGGGTGGGGTATGTCCAGGCGGGGGATCATAATCCAATTCAGCACTGTCGTCGGGCAGACCTCCACGGTTGATTGCGTACGCACGGATACAAGGAACGAGGTAGCAAGTCACGACAAGCCGCATGACCTATGACTTACTGCCAAGAATATCGTTGCTAGCGAGACATTTAATTGAATACCCCAAAGTTCACACACTACCACTTGCAACAGCCTATCTAGAAAACTTGCCGAGCATAATGCTACATTATTCGCTCCATATATAGGTTAGCTCAGGAAGCCCGTAGTATGCTGTAAATTCCCTTTTTTTGCTAGCCGTCCTCCAATCACAGCTCTCAAAGGTCTGCGGTAAGAGTTGTCAAGCGATAACGTTACACACCGTCCTCCTGATGAGGATCCGCGCGTGTGAGGGTGGACGTTAACGGTTGGACCGGTGACTGTGCTTTTTGAATTGTGCACGACATGTTAAAGTTTCGGTTGTGCTGAGGCTACTAGTATGACGAGATATCTAGATTACCACTTATCCTCATTTTGGCACTCTCATACTCCATTTTCAAGCATTCTACAACTTTCCCGTTCCTTGCTGTGATCCTGCAATCAAAACTGACAGGGCGGGAGTTGAATCCGTTGGTGTAGTTCCAAGAGTCTGGTATAATCTTGTTTTCGTTGGCATCGACCATGGGTGTAATGTCGAACGCCCATAGGATCCGAGATATATTGATGAACAGTGAATTCAGAGAGAGGTGCATACCAGGACCTGTGCAGAAATGGTGTCAAAAAACGCGTGACAGAGAAAGCACGCAACGGACAAATTCGTCGTCCCCATCCGAACGGAAGGTCGAAAGTCCGGAGACGAGGGTCGGATGTTTCGAGGAACCGTTCGGGCATGAAATTATCTGGGTCTGGAAACATGTCGGGATCGTGCATGATGCCACTGCGAAGCAGAATGTGATTGAGCATTCATAAAATATTATGTGCACTACTTACGCTAGATTGGCAAAGACTGTCGAGCCCTTGGGTATCACCCTTAGATACAGGTGTCAGAGGTACTACGTAGGATTGGTACCTCAGCTCACATTCCGTTGTATTCGTCTTCTTGAGTTACCGCGTGAGGCGTACCGCCCAACACAGCGACAGGGCGCCATCGTAAGGTTTCGTTGATAAGTGCGTTGATATATGGAAGGCTGTCTTTGTCGCGAAACTCTGGCATACGGTCTGGCCCGGTGACAGCATCTAGTTCTGCTTGAGCCTTCTTCATAACG
Organism: Lanmaoa pseudosensibilis; assembly: GCA_038092875.1. Classification (NCBI taxonomy): domain Eukaryota; kingdom Fungi; phylum Basidiomycota; class Agaricomycetes; order Boletales; family Boletaceae; genus Lanmaoa; species Lanmaoa pseudosensibilis. Next base: position 732 of record JBBPRF010000390.1, on the reverse strand, counting down.
TCAGGGAAGTGAAGCATCGCCACTGTGACCATTCATTGAATGATCACTCAAAAGACAAGGTCCGGGCCACCTACGGAAGAACGTGCTCAACGTCCCTGCAGTCTTGGCACGCCTCAGGAGTCAGAAGGAATGGAGTCGGGAGTTCTATCAGGCTCACAGTTTCAATTCCTGCACCGAATGGAGACGCCACTGCATAAGCAACCTCTAAATCCGTCATCCCGTTCTTGGGCATTTCATTGATCGTCTGCGTAGTCAGGCAATCTTGAATTGCTCCCTTCTCCATGCGCGATTTGACATCTTCAAGTAGATGCATGTAGAGCTCGATATCGCGTTTCTGATGGGCTTCTGGCTCCGCACGGAACCACTGCATGAACCGCTATTAAACGCAAAAATGAGCGGCCTCGGATATCACATATGGTGCACATGGGCTTACTGGCAGATACAAAAGCCATGGCCATGATTCGACGAGGTACCTCCCGGGAATGCTTTGAAAGGTGTCAGTGGGTCAAGTGAGCCAACGAGCACTACCCTTACTTTATACTATACCGCAATTAGGAGGAGGATAAGAAATAATGCTTCGAACCGAAACATACCTTGTCAAGTCTGCGCAGCCTGTGAATTTGAAATCTCAGAACCAAATGGTTGAACTTACAATCCATGGCCGCATTGTTCTCCTTCACGATCCATTCGTCGATGCTGTCTACCCGCCTGCCGTAAGAGACAGAGGTGGCC
>JBBPRF010000389.1:0-26620 GCA_038092875.1 Lanmaoa pseudosensibilis | reverse complement strand
GAAGATACTGCACTCTTCCCCATCCCCGGCAGGCGCTTCTCCGTGTCTCTTACAACCTGGCTTGGGTTGCGAGCCAATGTGACGCCCGCGCTCCGAGTTTTGGATGTCACTGAATCGTCAAAACTTATCTGGCTTCGTTGTAATCCTGCGTCCAAAGCCTGCCTTGCCAACGGCATGACAAATGAACGAAACACGGTTCGAGTATATTGACCCATCCATCGATGCTGCGCGTGATGGGAACAGGGCCATCCTCGTGTATAGGTATAGCTCCTGCCATCGGCCCTCCGCAACCTTGTGGTCGTCACGCTCACCCATTTGCTCCGCAATGATGGTTGGCTTTGCTTGCATCGTATAAGCTGTAGTAACAACCTCGAAGAATGTAAATAACGTGCTGGTGTCCACGACGGTTACGTGTAAGTCCTACAAAGGTTTGCGACGCGAGGCCAAATCGCACTCACAGACAAAGAAGCTCTGTTGAGACAATTTCTACATTGTGCTACATTTGTTCGAAGATACATAAAGCTCAGAAGACAAGACATTTGCATAGGTAAATTAGATATCCACGCCATCATTCAAAGTATCACCATCCTCTACCATCTATCGATGACCGAGCATTAGGGCTCATACCCTAACTTGAACTCGTTCAAGCCTGAAGGCTATTATCTCCTAATGGTTCAAGTCGAATCACCTCCGATTCGCCTGCGTCCCCCTCCACAATTTGGCCCTGTGACGGGGCGACGTCCGCAAATGCAATCGCAGACACTGCCGCATTTTGGATGGCAAAGGCTTGCGACACCACACCGAAATACACGGCCCTGCAATCGCAATTTATCCTCTTCCTGTCTTACGAACCGCCTTCTCTCAATTAGATACATTGATGCCGTCAAAAGGGTACAAGGTCCGGTCGACGTCATGGGTGCTTTGCTAATTCAGTCGAAAGTGGTGAGAATGTGTTCGTACGGTTGTAAACGCTCGCAAGGGAGGTGGGATACAGGATCACCGCTTGGTTCTCCAATGGCATGTCAATTAAACACGAATCGTGGACTGTCAGAAATAACAGATCAGTGAAGCAATGAAAAGTGGCATGAAATGCTTCCGAGATATGTTCACCTGTTCTATCCAGTTCCTAAGAATTTGATTGGACCGAAGGGTTCGATCAAACGAGCCTACGAATGGAGGAGACACTACGTTGGGACGATGTCATGTTCCTTTCTCTTTAGAACAGCAGGGTTAGTTATACTTACACTGCTCAGCTCCGAATACGAACGAAATACCATAACCCTCCACCACGGAAGATAACGATAGACCAAGGGGGGGTGAGTGTTGGTGGGACGCAATATATAGATTGCATATAGTGTGAAAAGGGCGTAATTGTCCTTGTACATACAGTCGCATGTCAGTCCAAACGACGCTGCAAACCAACGTGAGCGACAACAAGGAAGAGCTAGAGAAGGAGTGGGAACGACAGAGCCTACTCACGCGTCTGCTTAAACACAACCCCCTCTACCCAGTTGTCGGTGTCTGCAACCCAGGCTGCGGGGGAACGAAAGAGCACGGTCTTAGCATGATTTACATTATCCGACAACACGGAATGCGGCAGTGAATTCGCCAACATACACTCTCCACCAAAGGACCACCAGACGATCAACAGCCGAGCGACGCCAGCGGGGGCAAAGACGTAATGGATGTCTGTTTGAATATGATCTACTTGAGGAGGTGAGCGAGATCCAGATCCCCCACCCTCTCCCACCTGCAAAAACCGCGCAAATAACAAATTCGCACTCATTGTGAAAAAGTAACTTCGCCCACAAATAGATCCGTCGGTTTCGCGCGATGACAGCTTGTTCTCGGAGTCGGTCGACGGTACTGTTGTGTCGTCGATTTGCCCTTGATCGAGGTGCTGGAGACGCCGGAGAAGGCGATCCATGGGAGACGATTGAGGTCGTGGATGAACTTTTCCGCGTGGACGATTTGAGAACAGATGGGTTCGGTGGGGTGACTTCATTTTCATAAAGTCGGGAGAGGAACGGGGGTGCGCATGGCATTGGGTGCGCCTTCCCGCTCGAAGGGAGGACGGCTGGAGGTGGATGTATTGTCTAAGTGGGAATGGTGAGTGGGGAGTGTAGCAAACGAGGCAGACTGTATCCGAACAAATACTCACCTACGGCCAAGAGCATCAGGGCCCACACCGAGTTGATGGACGGACCAATATCAAGTGGCAACGTCGTTCGCGCTACACTCTCGACCAAAATATTCCATAGCAAAGCGCAACAAAGAAACTGCAGAAATCCCCCTCGTTGAATGGGAGACTGGGAAACTGTGCAGTCCGTGCGGACCATATGTTGAGTTCGACGGAGTTTGGATTGTTTCCCATCGGTATCGTGATGCGTCGACTCGTCGTCCTTGATGTCGACAGTGCTCAGTTGCTCAACACTGTCCTTTCACCATGAATGTGGCCGCCTGCCCTAACCGCTAGAACTACTGTCGTCTGTGCCGCGCCGGGTATCTGCGAGCTCAAAACGGCGCCACATTCCATTCAGGCAATGCTCTATGGAGAAATGGACCAGGGTATGTTTGTGCGGTCACAACAGGGCTCACGTATTATCCTACACCGATTGGTTATTCTTCCTGTAATCTCAGGGTTACTCTGAGGTGTTGTACAGCTTATAACTGTGGCCTAACGACGATCCGTCCTTGCAGTTGCAGAACGCTCGTAATGCATCAAATCGATCCCATTGCAGGCGCTCAAAAGCACACGGATGTCGACGAAAGCCAGCCCACCCAGTCGAGTGCGGTATGCTGAGTATCTCAATGCCGTCACTGCACAGAAGCAGGCTCTACCTCACCAGAGGAGTAGGAGGATACTACAGTCTTCCCCATCCCCGGCCAGCGCTTCTTCGCCTCTTACGGTCCGGCTTGGGTTGCGAGCTAATGTGATGCCCGCGCTCCGAGTTTTGGATATCATTGAATCGTCAAAACTTATCTGGCTTCATTGTAATCCTGCGTCTAAGCCTGCCTTGCCAACGGCATGACGAATGAACGAAATACCGTTGGAGTATATTGACCCATCCATCCATGATGCGCGTGATGGGAAAAGGGCCATCCTCGTGTGTAGCTCCTGCCTTCGGCAACCTTGCGGTTGTCACGCTCATCCATCTGCTCTGCAGTGATGGTAGGCTTTGCTTGCATCATATAAGCTGTAGTAACAACCTCGAAGAATGTGAACAATGTGCTGGTCCCCACAACAGCCATGTGTAACTCCTACAAAGGTTTGCAGTGCAAGACCGAATCGCACGCACAGAAAGTGAAGCCCCATTGAGACGATTTCTACATTGCGCTACGTTTGTTCGAAGCTACATGGGGCTCAGAAGACAAGACGTATAGATAGTTAAATTAGATATCCGCATGATCATTCAAAGTATCACCATCCTCTACCATCCATCAATGACCGAGCGTTAGGGCTCATACCCAACTTGAACTCGTTCAAGCCTGACGGCTGTTATCTCCTAACGGCTCAAGTCGAATCACCTCCGATTCGTCCGCGTCCCCCTCCACAATTTGGCCCTGCTCCGGGGCAACGTCCGCAAATGCAATCGCAGACACTGCCGCATTTTGAATGGCAATGGCTTGTGATACCACACCGAATCCACTGTCAATGCCCTGACAGCCGCGATGACAGTCACGATCATACAGCTCTCGCACGCTGATGATAAACCGAGGCATCACGGAGCACATGATGATTGAACAAAATGCATTGAAGAAGAGCACCGAAGTGCTTGTGGCAGCAGGCCCAACTTGGAGTAAAGTAAAGACATTGAGAAGTGCATTCCTAGAAGTTCAAGGGAAAACATCACAGTGGTTAGTTTTTGTGTGAGTACTCAAGAGTAGGATGAGTGAAAGAACATGATGGTGATGAATGGAAATGAAAGAGAAGTGGAAAGCTAAACATACACGAGGAAATAAATGATTCCATCTCTCATGAGTTGTTGCATGTACTGGTTAGGCTGCCACTGCTTGGTTGCTTTGTACATGTTGACTGACTGCTTTAGGGTTTGGATGACAGCGAGAACCAAAAGTGTAGCACTGAGAATGAATCGGGGGAGTGTATAATACATGTCAAGCAGGGATGGAGCATTGTTCAAAGACTCATTGCAAACAGAGACATCAATAACCTGGGAAACTGTGACTGCAGATAAGAGTGGCAGGAGATGAAGCACCACCTGTGTGAGGTGGAAGTGACATATGCAGTTTAGTTTGGGACATACCTGAAAGGTGAGTGTTGGGATTATTGTAGATAGCCAGAAAAAGAAAGGAGATGATGAGCTGTGGCATGTACAGGAACAGGAGGGCCCAGAGGATCCTTTTTGATCGATTCCACATTGCATAAACTCGCAAGATCATGACCACTGCAATTGAAATCACAGTCAGGGGAAATGGAATCAAGGGGTGCAATAACTCACAATCAGCAGCACAAAGGAATATCAGGAATGCCCAGTTAGGCACCAGAAACATTACAGTACCTTCAGAATTTATGTCTCATAGTACTGGTATTGCAGATGGCAGCAACTCAAAGTGCTTACACCTAGTATGGAACTATTACCAATACAATTTGGAATCTGAATTTAAATGCATACATCTATCAGAAAATGGAAATCAATGACAGACAAGGTCAAAGGCAGAGAAACTGACTGTTACTGGGCCTGGGACAAATGTGCTACCATCTATGAACACATCCAATCAGGTTAATTTATCAACCTCCAATTTAAATCTGAACATACAGAGGCCATCAATGCTTGAGCACAGGTTTACTATTAGCCATGTAATTTGATATGCATCACAGCAATGATAGACCTACATGAAACGACAAAGGCCGACATAGCGGACCTAGGGAATTGTCAATTCGGAACATGTGCAATGAAGCCTGAGGCTTTGTACACACTAGAACAAACATTGTAGAGACCCAGGTCCAGGGTCTGCACTGTGGGGTTGTCAGGGACTTGGTGTTTGCTTGATAACTGTTGCTTCCTTACCCAAATGTAGTCTATCTGTAAACACTGTCAGCTGACAAAACTGTGTTGGAAGTGAGATCACATGCCTCTCCCGCAAATGTGAGGACTGTAATGGTCATTTCAGTTTGAGAATCATGACATGCATACTGGCATCACAGAGTGTCTCACAATAATCATATATGACAGCAGTGACAATAATAACTGCATATGCTTGTAGGATCAATCATTGACTGAAGGTATGAGTGACCGTACGGGATGCATAGTCATTCATCTGGAGAAACTCCAAAGTGGACTGTAAGTCGGAGGACATGACAGGCACGATAGGTTGTTGAACAACAAACAAAGGTCGAGAATCTAGGAGAGGGAGGTTGCCAACGGTTCGACCTTCTTGGGTTCCATTGGGAATTATATCTCCTCCCCGGTATACTAACCATTCGTTTCAAGACGCATTTGGAACAAAGAACGAGCCAAGATCCACTAAAGTGTGAAAATTACGCAATAGTGGAAGGAGGCGGTCACGGAAGGCAATGCGGGATGCATGTCCATTTGCGCACAAAGAACAAAGCCGTCTACCTGTATACGGCACAGGACGTTTCTAGTCAGGAGTTCGAATCGTGGTCCGTATTTAGGATTGTGATCATGATCATATCACGTTCCGTGGCAAGTAAGAAGCATCGAGGCCGTAACACCAGAGTTCCACACGAAGGCCAACAGCGCATTCCGCCAAGCGCTCCTTCCACATTCATACTTAGCCGGAGGCACAAGCACGGTATATCTTGCCAACCTGCTCCTGCCTGTCAATATATATCCAATTCCAAGCCATCGTTTACGCTAACCTCAATCTGAAGACCAAGGCATTTTTCAGGGGGATTCCCTCCTTATCTGATCCATATCAATCTACCCGTGGGCTTAGAGTAATGAGTAGTCGGAGAATTTCCTGAGGGCAAGAATCAGCAATATTTAGCAAAGAACTCACCATCAACTACGGCCACTTCAGGTTAGTGGGGGAACTGCAGAAGTGATGCAGAGAATCAGCTCTGCCAATGGTGATTCAAACCGTGATCATCAAGAAGTGTGTCATGGCGCTAGGTGGCCCAACATTCGTTGGCAATGAAAGTAATGCCATAATATGTGGATACTGTGCAATCATTGCGCGTGTTAAGCACGCTGAGCGCCGGATAGATAGTTGAAAGGGGAGGGGGTGGTGGTAGTCCCAGTAGATGCATTCCGACATCGTTTCGAGAAGGCCCGACTCGGGATGACGGGTTATCGAGACAATGACCTTACGCCAAGACCACCGACCGCAATGTCTGCCCTCCCAACTCACAATGACTCGGAACATCCAGCCTCGTCACTGTCCTTGCCTGCACCTCCCCCATATTCGGGTCGAAGACGACGTCGCTCTCCACCCACTCTAGCGGTGGGACGGAGCCTTCAATGACTTGCGAATGCAGGATCAGGTCTGAAGGCGAACACATCCAAATGTGTCTCTGTGAGGATACGAAGGTTCGACGTACACGGCCCTGCAATCGCAATTTATCCTCTTCCTGTCTTACGAACCGCCTTCTCTCAATTAGATACATTGATGCCGTCAAAGGGTACAAGGTCCGGTCGACGTCATCGGCGCTTTGCTAATTCAGTCGAAAGTGGTGAGAATGTGTTCGTACGGTTGTAAACGCTCGCGAGGGAGGTGGGATACAGGATCACCGCTTGGTTCTCCAATGGCATGTCAATTAAACACGAATCGTGGACTGTCAGAAATAACAAATCAATGAAGCACTGGAAAGTGGCATTGGATGCTTCCGAGATATGCTCACCTGCTCTGTCCAGTTCCTAAGAATTTGATTGGACCGAAGGGTTCAATCAAACGTGCCTACGAATGGAGGAGACACTACGTTGGGACGATGTCACGTTCCTTTCTCTTTAAAAAGCGGGCTTAGTTGTACTTACACTGCTCAGCTCCGGATACGAAGCATATTTTTTTTCGAAACGGATATCGGGTTCGCGTTCCAAAATACTACAACCCCGATGGACCAAGAGGGCGTGAGTGCTGGTGGGACGCAACGTATAGATTGCATATAGTGTGAAAAGGGCGTAACTGTCCTTGTACATACAGTCGCATGTCACAGTCCAAACGACGCTGCAAGCCAACGTGAGTGAGAACAAGGAAGAGCTAGAGAAGGGGTGGAAGCAACAAGACCGACTCACGCGTCTGCTTCAACACAACCCCCTCTACCCAGTTGTCGGTGTCTGCAACCCAGGCTGCGGGGGAGCGAAAGAGCACGATCGTAGCACAATTTACATTACCGACAACACAGAATGCGGCAGTGAATTCGCCAACATACACTCTCTGCCGAAGGACCACCAGACGCATAGACGATTAACAGCCGAGCGACGCCAGCGGGGGGGAAAGATGTAATGGATGTCTGTTCGAACATGATCCACGTGAGGTGAGCGAGATCCAGATCCCCCACCCTCTCCCACCTGCAAAAACCGTGTAAATAGCAAATTCGCACTCATTGTGAAAAAGTAACCTCACCCACAAAGAGATCTGTCGGTTTCGCGCGATGACCGCTTGTTCTCGGAGTCGATCGATGGTACCATTGTGTCGTCGATTTGCCCTTGATCGAGGTGCTCGAGACACCAGAGGAGGCGATCCACGAAAGATGGTCAAGGTCACGGATGAACTTTTCCACATGGACGATTTGAGAACGGATGGATTCGGCGGGGGTGGTGTGATTACATTTTCATGGAGTCAGGAGATGGACGATGACGGGCATGGCATTGGGGGCGCCTTCCTGCTCGAAGGGAGGACGGCTGAAGATGGATGTATTGTCTAGGTTAGAATGGGGAGTGGGGAGTGTAGCGAACAAGGTAAAATGCATTCCAGTAAGTGCTCGCGTAGGCAGAGCCCATCATGAATTCTCGCCGTCCGTCGCCAATACTGGGATCGCTTCCACGGAGTTGGTATGTTGCGAGTACTGCGATAAGCTACGTGATTCAGAACCAATTCTCTTGTCAATGTTTCTAGAACGTCTTCGTTAGCGCACAGCGAACAAAGACCTCTGCCACATCGCCCACCGACATAGAAAGAGGGTAGCGTGCAGCAACCACGCAAGGTTCACTAATGACATGAAATAGAAGCCTGCAAAGCAGGAGTTAAGGGCGACACCGGACTGCCCAAAAGGGCCTCCGTGAAGGGGGTGGGTGGCAGGAGCCTGATCCCCGCATCCTACCCGCACATGTTGCATGAATTCCCATCATACACATCGACCTCAAAAGTCCCTTCGTGAGAGGGTGACCGAGAGCCCGATCCCACTCTGTCCCGCCTGTACGTGCCGTGTAAACAGCAAATTCGCACTGGTTGTGAAGAGAGCAAATAGACCCACAAACAAATCCATTTATGTTGGGCGACAACATCTTGTTCTTGCATACCAGTCGACTGCATAGTGAAGTCGTCGATTCGCCTGAGACGTAGATGCTTAAGATACCAGAGAAGGATAGGTATAGTGATGGCGTTTGGGACATCCACTTCATGCTCAAACGGCTAGAGGTGGAGGTGTCGTCTCAGCGGGAATGAGCAAGCGGATGGTGCACCGATTCAAACGAATGCTCATGGAGTGCGGAAGAATCACCCGCACTCGCCGTTCGTCACAGCTACCGGTGTTACCGTCCGCGGGATTAGCATGTTGTGGATGCAGAGATATCAAGAGGAGGGGTCTCGGACTCGCGCAGTCGGGTTGCCGTCCGAGTTGCCAGATGGGCATGGAAGGACTGGGCCATGGCAACGTCGTTCGCTGGCAAGACTCTTTCAAGCAGTCATAGCGAAGCACAACAGAGAGAACGGAGTTTGAACTGCTTTTCGTCACAAACATTGTTGTTCTCGACGAACACCAACGTTCCTTCTGCGCTCATTAGTGTTCTTTCTACGTCGTGCGACGGAATCTGTACGAATGAGTCCGCGGAATGACAGGCCCGTGCTACCCATTCGATCGTGGATCCAAGCCAGGCCAGTGAACGTTTACCGACCCGCAGAACACTGAGCCGGGGGAAACATTCCAATCACCTACTCTCCAAACACTGATCAGCCTGTCGGTTCACGCTTTCGGTTGCACGTTTTCATACTCGACGGTGCACGCAAGTTTCAGACATTTCCATTTGTCATGCAAGCGTTGTGAGTCGGAGTGAGAAGTTGGTGCCTGTCTAATTGCGGGTGCAGGCGGGAATGTTTTCTTCGGTACAGTTCCAGTTCTGGTGTGTCCGCTCTTCTTTCCTTTCGTCTGCGTGAATGTCGCTGTTGATGGATGAGAAAGTCTAGCTAGGCCTATCATACTCCAGCTCAACCGGGCACCTACGGGGTAAGCCAGTCATATTGTGTTTGTCTGCTGAGTACACAAGTATAGGGAGTAACTAGAATTCTTCGGCACAACCCGAGTAGGGGTAGGCTCACGGGGGGATACGACTGCCCTTAACTGTTTCGTCGACTGATCCGTTTCCTGGTCTTGCCCGCACTTCTGCAAGAAACGATCTCATCAAGTCTCCGCAGTGCATGGACGCTCGTGTTTGTGGTGGGTTATGATTATCAGCGGTATGTGTCGCATTTTATGGAGAACATCCTTGCGTTTGAGAGAGCGGGGGATATTCTCGCGTCTGTCAAGGTCTCGGCCGCTTCGTTTGCCGTCTTTGCTGCTTAGCTGTGTGGCGGCAGGAAGCAACCAACCTCGATATCGGGGCTGTACACAGCGGAGCGTCTCACATGTCCTGGTACGGCCAAATTCAAGGTGGTTTCGCTCTTGCAGTATTTCTCAATTTCGTGCATTCATGCATGCTTAAAGCGACGTCAACCGTGTCTTCCATCAACGCGATGCCTGAGGCCGTTCCATGTCATTCCACTGCAAACGTTTGTGTCAAGAGTAAGACTACGTGCATGGTCTCTACTCTAACGCGATAATCTATGTAGGTATGTATGATGTGGGTGTGGGTGTGGTATTGACGAACTATAGACAAGAGTGTTTGTGTACTGCCGGTTGCGCTGCCTGGGTATATGCGAGATCGAAACGGTACCACATTTACGGGCAGCAGTGAAACATTCCAACACACTACGGTACGTTTGTACGCTCCCGACAGAGGCCTGCCTGTATTCTATGCCAATCCTTCTTCCAGTACTCTCAGGATTCCTTTGAGGTCTTGTGCGAGTTACCACCGTGACCTAATGATGACCTGTCATTGCAGTTGCGGAGCGCTTGAAATGCATCAAACCAATCCTACTACTGAGACGCTGAATGGTACAAATGATGTCAACGAAAACCAGCCCGCCTAGTTGAATTGCGGTCAGGGGGACATATCAATGCCACTGGTGCTCGGGAGCAAGCTTTCCCTTACCGGAAAAGTAGGAAGATGCTACACATTTCCACATCCCCGACCAGTGCTTCGTCTGTGTTACAGGCTAGCTTCGGTTGCGAGCCAATGCGACACCAGCGCTCCGAGTTTTGGATCTTACTGAAACATTACAACTTGTCCGGCTTCATTGCGATCCTGCATCCAAGGTCAACCTTTAAGCCGACGGCACGACGAGGTACATTGATGGGAACAGGGCCACCTCATGTACCCTAGCTCCTGCCTCCGGTCGAGATGTCCACTCATTTGCTCCGGGGTGATGGTAGCCTTTGCTTGTATCATGTAAGCTGTAGTAATAACCTCGAAGAGTGTGACTGGGAACAATGTGCCGGTTTCAGCCATGTGTAATTCCTGAGAACGTGTGCCGCACAGAACCAAATCACACGCGCAGAGAAGAAGCTTCGTTGAGACGATTTATACATTGTACTGCATTGGAATATACATAGAATTTAGAAGACAAGTCATATGCGTAGGTAAGTTAGACATCTGCGTCATCATTCAAACCTATACCACCACCCTCTAAGTACCACCCATCAGTGGCTGAGCACTAGGGCTCATACCGAACCCGTTCAAACCTGACGGCTATTATCTCCCAATGGTTCAAGTCGAATTGTCTCCGATTCGCCTACGTCCCCCTCCACGATCTGACCCTGCCCCGGAGCGACGTCTGCGAATACAATTGCAGACCCGTCCGTGTTTTCACCGTCGATGGTTTGCGATAACACACCAAATCCGGTGTCGATCCCTTGCCAGCGGCCACGGACGTCACTGTCATACAACTCTCGCACGCTGATGATGAACCGAGGCATCATAGGGCATATGGTGATATAGCGGAACACGTTCAGGATGAGTGCTGAGGTGTTGCTTATAGGAGCAAGCCCGCCTTCGAGAAAACTAGCGAGATTGAGAAGCATGTTCCTAAAAAGTTCAAGGGAAAACATCGAAGTAGTTAGCTTTTATGCGAGAACATGATACCATAGATACTTCATTCTTGTCTATTTCATAACTAAACTCTGGCCCCTACACTCCAAGTCATAGTTTTTTCTATTGTATATGTCTCATACTGCACGAGGGCAAGGTTGCTCCCGCCAGTATATGTCATGAGATAATCAACTGTATACCTATCCTAGATGATAGCATATATCAATACCAAAGCTTCAAGGGTATCGCTGGCGATCCGTGTAAGGGATAACCATCAGCGCCACGTTCAATGGCTCGATCGCATCATTTCCATCAGTTTTTCAGCCTCCATCCCAGGAAACCGGGGAACAACGCGACATTTAAGTTCCAGGGGATGCCTGGGACGATCATCGTCATTCAAATTCAGAAAAGCCACAGAAAATGTACTCGCGATATAGGACCGATTGACCATTCAGGGTTTGGTTCCATTTCGATGCCGTTCTCGTCCACCGGTTTCATGAACTTGAATATGGCAAGTAGATGAACAATTGCTACCCATACCGAAGCGTCCGCGAAGTGTCTACCGACGCTGAATCGAACGTGAGTTGTATAGTTATGATCACACGATGGAAGTATCTTGCCAGGCTCTGCGTCCAAAACCGAAGGCCAATGCAACTGAATCGTCATTGAGCTCTCCGTCCTGGTTGAGGAACCTCTCAGGTATGAACTCGGTGGGTTTGGGGTATTTGACCTCATCTCTTGACATTGCCCTTAGTAATAGATGAGCAATATTACGCAGTACGATGGTCCATGGACAAACCAAAGGTTAGCCAAGACCACACAACCTGGATTGCCGTCAGAATACAAAAGTATGAAGAGGGAAATCCTCACCTTCGGGAATGTAATATCCTTCGTAAACATCACTCTTTGTTGTGTAATGTGGCAGGCCTTTTCGTCACTGTCCTTTCCTGCACCTCCCCCATATTCGGGTCGAAGACGACGTCGCTCTCCACCCCCTCCAGCGGTGTGACGGAGTCTTCAGTGCTGTGCGAATATAAGGTTCGACGTCCACGACCCCGCAATCGCAGTTTATCCCCCTCCTGTCTTGCTCATTGCCATCTCGCAATCAAATACATTGATGCCGTCACAGGGTACAAGATCCGGTCGATGCCATGGGCTTTTTGCTAAATCCAGTCCAAATGGTGAGAATGTAGTGTAGTGAGAGAATAGAAATAAAGAATATATTCGTACAATTTAGTAGACACTCGCAAACCAGGTGGATACGGAATTACCGTCAGGTTCTCCAAAGGCATGGAACACGGGTCACGGGCTGTGAGAAATAATGGACCAGTAAAGCAATGAAACATCCTTCAGCTTGTACGGTTCCTGAGAATTTGACTGGACCAAACACGCTAATGAATGGAGGAGATAGTGCGTTGGGACGATGTCCACGTTCCTTTTTCTTTAGAACGGCAGGTTTAGTTGTACTTACACTGCTCAGCTCCGAATACGAAGCATATATGCAGGTGTTCTGAAACGGATATCTGGATCGCGTTCCGAAGCACCTTGGACCTCCATCTCGGAAGTGGATGATGGACCTAGGAAGCGTGAGTGTTGGTGGAATGTAATGTATAGATTGCGCATAGTACGAAAAGGGGGTAACTGTTCTTGTGCATACAATCGCATGTCACGGTAGGTCGGCCCAAACGACGCTGAAAAGCAACATAAGCGAGAACAAGGAATGGTTAGAGAATCGGTGGGAGCGACAGGACTTACCCATGTGTCTGCTTGAACCCAATCCTCCAGCACTCCTACTCAGTTGTCAATGTCCGCAACCCAAGCTGCCGAGGCACGAGCAACCACGATCCTAGCACCATCTACATGACTTGACGATACGAAGTACGGCGGTAAATTCGCCAACATACACGAACCCTCCCAGTCGAAGGACCCCCCAGACGCATCGATGATCAACAGCCGAGCGACGTCAGCGGGGGCCAAGACCTGGTTGATGTCTGCAGAAGATGGGCTACGTGAGAGGGTTAGGAGGACCCAGATCCGGATCCACATCTCCCACCTGCAAAAATCGCGTAAATAGCAAATTCGCACTAGTTGTGAAAGGAGTAACCTCGTTATGGAACAACCCACAAACAGATACATCGCACAGGAGACAGTTAAGGTGACGGGTGAACGTTTCCGCGTGGGCGATTTGAGAACGGATGGATTCAGCGGGGGGTGGTGTGATTGCATTTTCATAAAGTCAGCGGAGTGATGGGGGCGGACATGGCATTGGCGACTTCCTGCTCGAAGGGAGGATGGCTAGAGTGGATGTATTATCTAAGTGGGAATGGGGAATAGGGAGTGGGGGGTGACACACACTGTATTCGAACGAATGCTCAGGTACGGCAGAATGTCTTCGTTAGCGCACAATGAACAAAGAGGTTACGTATGCAGCGCAGTTTTGATCACATCAGCGCCGCAAACCCCTGGGCAATATATGGAGGCAAGAGGAGCCGAGGTGTATCAGAGCAGTTAGACTAGGCGGCGTGATCAATAGCTCCAACTTTAAGTCATCGAAGTTAATGGGTTAAAAATAGAAGGGCCCCATCTTTGATGCTATTTCTTGATCAGCACTCCTTTTACATTCACAGAACGGGGTACTTACAGGTGGGATCACCTATCCTTGCCACCCCTCCAACGTGGGTCCAAGGAACAGTGGCATTCAAGTTACCTGCTACTAAGGAAATGATGAACTTTATAAAATGGTGGTGCGGATTGAGCGTACACACCTGCAAGGAATTCGACCTCGAGGTTGGCAATACCAATGTCGTTATCGACCCTCGTTCAAAGTTTCAGCCATAATCCTCCTGCTCGCTTCCTTCTTCCCTTCTTGCCTAACATAACCTGCTCACATCAATATCCACTCTTCATCGCTCACTTCAGGATCTTGGCCGATGCACCTAAGCTCTCGGCATGCCTGCTTTTCCCCGCCCCTCTCCTGTTTGTCACGCTGGAGACCAATATATATGGAGCTGGGACGAGAGGCTGAGGATCCCACCGTGTCTATGGGACGAAGGGGGATCGTAGAGAGTAACAACATCGTAGAGGGCCTGCAAACAAATCCATCAATTTTCGCGCTAGACATATACCGCATTGACCCTTGCTTACAGTCCGTCACGTCGTGCAGTGTAGATACTCCGGGGGTCCTAGGCGATCCAGGCGAGAAAATTGGGTCTCGGATGACTTTCCACGCATTTGCACGCACGAGCGAATTGGTAACGGATGCACTAGGCGGGAGCTGGACAAGTCTGTCGTCATAGAATTGACAGAGAAATGGCGTCGATGAAGCCAGAGACAACGATAGTGGTATTATAGAAGTGGATACACTGGTGGCATATCGGAGATGGCACTGGTCATTCAAGAACAACGGTCCCCAGGAATAAGTTGTTAGCACGCGGCAGAATCCAAGGTCAGTGGTTGCGACTTACATACTAACAGGTAACGTGTAACTTGCGAACGTGAAATCTGGCACTAAATTCTCCATCATACACACCGACCTCGAAAGCCGTGCCCCCGGCAGTCCTCCTAACCAAAAGAACCTGAACGGATAGATGAACAACGGCCGAGCGATGTACGTGACGGTCAAGGCAGGCGCAGGACTCTGTCGAAGAAGATTTTCATGAGAGGGTGACTGAGACCCTGTCCTGGCTGCACGTGTCGTGTAAACAGTAAATTTGCGCTGGTCGAGAGAATGGATAGACCCACAAAAGAGTATATCAGTCTTCCACAACTTCTTGTCCTTGGGCATCAGTCGACTGCGCCGTCAAGTCGTCGATTCGCTGGAGATGTAGATACTCAAGGCACTCCGTGGTGATGGCGTTGGGGACGTCTGCTTCCCGCTCCGAAGGAGGTCCGCTAGGATAACGTCAAGTTCATTTCCGTCACCGCCGCGGTGATGCATTTCTCTTGTAGCTGCCTACAGTGTGTGCCCAAACGGGGGCCGCATGTCCACTTGATGACCAGTTGGGTAGCGTGAGTCGTTCCGATGCGACCCATTTCTCCAGAGCTCGGGATCGGCTTTCTCGCTGGCGTAGGCTCTGCCTCTTGAGCGAGTGCTGACAAGTGCTGGAAACTTGGACATACTCGATCTTGGGCCGAACCAAGGATAGGCTGTGACCGGGACGAACCACACATTGCGGTTCACTCGGTAATAGTGCTTCAAGGCCATTCCAAGGAGGAAGAGAAGGAATCCCCATACTACGATACGTTCAGAAACAGGTAGAAACTATAGACGAACCACTTGCCCAGGATGACGTTAAATAGCGAGAATGCCTCGAGAACGCGATACTGTGCTTGATAGGTTTCCGTAGAGACTAAAATGTGTGATTGGCGCTTCCATGATATCAAAAGGGATGCCAAAGACGTACATCCAGCTACATCGACGACTTGTGAGCCACGACAACTTGTGAGCCATCTACGGACGAGAAGCACTCAACATCCGCATTCTTCGAGTCAGAGGTGGCCAGAAATGCGCGAAGGGCTACGTCTACTTGAGCACACAATACGACAAGACACCATCGAGACGCACCAAGCCAGAAAGTTCCCAATAAACCTAAACATCCTAGATCTATTCTAGTGGAAATGGGGTTGCGGTTGCGAAGAGCGCTGCAGATAAGACTGGAGGGAATCAATATGCGCACAAATTTGACTTGCAAGGTGGAAGTGTTGTCCGAGAGGGAATGAGTGGTGCAACGAAAACTGCGTTTAAACGAATGCTCGCGAAGCGCAGAATGCATCAGCTGCGCTCCTCATCCCTCGCCGATAGTAGTATCGTTGTCCGCGGGGTCAGCATGTCGTCGGTGTGGCGATAGGGACGCCGCCAGAGGTGGACGTGTTGTCCGAGCAGGAATGGGTCAAGTGGGTGGTGCAATGAAGACTGTGTTTAAACGAACGCTCGCGAAACATGGAATCATAAACCGCGCTCGTTGTCCGTCGCCGATACTGGCATCTCTGTCCGCAGGGTCGATATATTGTCGGTGTGGCGACACGGACGATGGAGGCGCTGCAGGGGACCAGGACTCCAGGAGAACCCGCATGCGGTGTTTGAACTGCTTTTCGTTGTCCTCGACGAACACTATCCATTCTGTGTTCTTCCTACGTCGTGCGACGGAAATCCTTGCGTTGTTTTGATTTCGGCCACTCACGCACATTTGAAGTAACGTCGATCGTGTCTTCCGTCAAGCGATGCAAGATTCTGTTGTATTCAGTGCCACCGGAAACATCTGTATCAAGCATAAGACCACATACCCGGTCTCTGTTCTAGCGCGATATCTATGCAGGTGCGTATGAAGAGGCAGCGGCGTCGGTGAACTATGGACCAAAGCACGTATGTATTGTTGTTCGACCTCCCTCGGGTATAGCATAATCGAAGCGACACCTCTTTTCATCCAAGTGACGTTCACGGATAGCAACGAAATATTCCAGCACACCAGGGTATGTTTGCGCGGTCCCAACAGAGAGGGCTCACCTGCATTCTGCACCAACCATCCTTCCAGTGCTCTCAAAGTTCTTTCGAGGTCTCGCATGGGTTACCACTGTGACCTAATGACGACCTGCTGATGAAGACTAGCCCACCCAGTTGAGTGCGGGCCGCGGGACATATCAATGCCTCTACCGCTCCGTAGCAGGCTTCACCTTGTCGGAGGAGTAGGAAGATACCCCACTCTTCCATATCCCTGACCAGTCCTTCTTCGTCTCGGTTATAATCCGGTTTGGATTGCAAGCCAATGTGACACCGGCACTGGAGGCTTGGATGTTACTGGAACGTTGCAACTTGTCTGGCTTCATTCCAATCCTGTGTCCAGAGCCAACCCTGCCACAGTACGACGAACGAACGAGACACGGTACGAGTACATTGACTCATGCATTGATGATGCATGTGATCGGAACAGGTACCCTAGCTCCGGCCTCCGGCCCTCAGGCTCCGGGACCTTGCGGTCGTTACTTTACTCGTTTGCTTTGGGGTAATGGTAACCTTTGGCTGCATGGCACACGCTGTAGTAGTAGTCTCCAGGAATGCGAACAATGTGCTAGTTTCTACAACAGCGAAGTGTAATTCCTAAAAATGCTTGCGGCACAGAGCCAAATTGCATGCACAGACAAGAAGCCCTGTTGAGACGATTTCTATATTGTGCTGCGTTTGTTCGAAGATACATGGAGCTCAGAAGACAAGACTTAAATACATAAATTAGATATTCGCGTCAACATTCAAAGTGTTACCGTCCTCCACCATCCATCAATGACCGAGTGTTAGGGCCCATATCCAACGTGAACTCGTTCAAGCCTGACAGCTATTCAAGTTATCTCCCAACGGTTCGAGTTGAATCCCCTCCGATTCGTCCCCGTCCCCCTCCACAATCTGGCCCTGCCCCCGGGAGACGTCCGCGGATGCAATCGCAGACATGGCCGCGTTTTGACTGGCGATGGGTTGCGATATCACACCGAATCCACTGTTGATGCCCTGACGACTGCGATGACGGTCACGATCATACAGCTCTCGCACGCTGATGATGAACCGAGGCATCATGGAGCACATGATGCTGAAACAAAATATGTTCAGAAAGAGCATCGAAGTGCTGCTTGTGGCAGTAGACCTCCCTTGGAGTAAACCAGCAACGTTGAAAAGTGCGTGCCTAGAAGTTCAAGGGAAAACATCGCCGTGGTAGTTTTTGTACGAGTATTCGAGAGTAAGATGAGCGGGAGAACATGATGGTGATGGATGGAAATTAAAGAGGGGGGGGAGCGAGACGTACAGAAGGAAATAAATAATGCCATCTCTGATGAGCTGTTGCATGTACCGGCCAGGCTGCCACTGCTTGGTCGCTTTGTACATCGCAACTGACTGCTTCAGGGTTTGCATGACAGCGAGAACCAAAAGTGTAGTGCCGAGGATGAACCGGGGGAGTGCATCATACACGTCAAGCAGGGATGGAACATTGTTTGTAAACTCATTGCAGACAGAGCCATCAATAACCCGGGAAATTGTGACTGGAATGAAGCAGCACCTGTGTGTAGTTGCAGTGACATATGCAGTTTAGTTCGAGACATACCTGAAAGGTAAGTGTTGGGGTTGTCGTAGATAACCAGGAAAAGAAGGCAAATGATGACCTGTAGCATGTACATGATTAGGAGGGCCCAGAGGATCCTTTTCGACCGATTCCACATTGCGTAAACTCGCAGGATCATGACCACTGTAATTGAGATCACTGTCAGGGGAAATGGAATCAAGGGGTGCAGTAACTCACGATCACCAGCATAGAGGAATATCAGGAATGTCCAGCGAGACACCAGAAGGATTACAGTACCTTCGGAATTCGTGTCTCATAGTGCAGAGGGCAGCAAACCAAAGTGCTTACACCTAGTATGGAAGCATTACCAATACAGTTTGTAATCAGAATTTGGATGCATACGTCTATCAGAAAATGATAATCAGTGACAGACAAGGTCAAAGGCAGAGAAACTGACTGTTACTGGGCCTGGGACAAATATGCTACCATCTATGAATGCATCTGATAAGGTCAATTTATCAACCTCCAATTTAAATCAGAACCCACAGAGGCAATCAAGGCTTGAGCACAGATTTATTATTAGCCGTGTAATTTGATATGCATCACAGCAATAATAGACCTACATGAAACTACAAAGGCCAGCATAGCGGACCTATGGAATTATCAATTCGGAACATGTGCAATGAAGTGTCCCCTGAGGCTTTGTACACACTAGAACAAACATTGTAGAGACCCAGGTCCAGGGTCCGCACTGTGGGTTTGTCAGCGACTCCGTGTCCGCTTAATAACTGTTGCTTCCTTACCCAAATGTAGTCTATCTGTAAACACTGTCAGCCGACAAAAACTGTGTTGAGAGTGAGATCACATGCCTCTCCCGCAAATGTGAGGACTGGAGTGCAGTAGTCATTTCAGTTTGAGAATTATGACATGCACACTGGCATTATAGAGTTTCTCACAATAATCATATATGATGGCAGTGAGGATAATAACTGCATATACTTATAAGATCAATCATTGACTAAAGGCAGGAGTGACTGTACGGGATGCATAGTCATTCATCTGGAGAAGCTCCAAAGCGGACTGTAAGTCGGAGGACATGATGGGCACGATAGGCTGTTGAACAACAAGAAGATCGAGAGTCGAGGAGGGGGAGGTTGCCGATGGTTCGGCCTTCTTGGGTTGCCTTGGAAATTATATCTTCCCTCCGGCATGTTAACTATTCGTTTCAGGACCCATTCGGAACAAAGAACGAGGCATAATCCACCAGAGTACGGAACTTACGCAATACAGGAAGGAGGCGGTCACGGAAGGCAATGCGGGAGCACGTTCATTTGCGCACGAAGAACAAAGCCGTATGCGTGTATCTCGAAACATCCAGCCTCATCTCTGTCCTTGCCTGTACATCCCCCATGTTCGCGTCGACGACGACGCTCTCCACCCCATCTAACGGTGTGACGGAGTCTTCAGTGACGTGCGAATGCAGGATCAGAAGGCGAACACATGTAATGCGTCTCAGTGAGGAACGGCTTCGCAATCGCAATTTATCTCCTTTCTGCCTTGCTCACTGCCTTCTCTCAATCAGATACATTGATGCCGTCACAGGGTACAAGGTCCGGTCGACGCCATGCGCGCTTTGCTAAATTCAGTCTAAAGAGAAATGGTGAATGTATGCGTACGTTGTAAACACGCGCAAACGGGGTGGGTACGGAATCACCGCCAGGTTCTCCAACGGCATATCAATGGAACACGAATCGCGGACTGTCAGAGATAAGAGACCAATGAAACAATGAAAAATGGCATTGGATGCTTGTGGGATATGCTCACCTGCCACTTGCAGGTGCGCAGACTCATTGCTGCATCCTTCAGCTCTGCGCAGTTCCTGAGAATTTGATTGAACCGAAGGGTGAGAACAAACGCGCCGACGAATGAGGGAGATACTGCGTTGAGACGATGTCCACATTTTTCTCTCTCTCTAGAACAGCAGGATTGGTTGTAAATACACCGCTCAGCTCCGAGTACGAAGCATATATGCAGGTGTTTTGGGATGGACGTCTGGGTGGCGTTCCGAAACACCATAGCCCTCTACCATGGAAGATGACAATAGACCAAGGGGGTGCGAGTGTTGGTGGGATGCAACGTATAGATTACACTCCCTGTGCATACAGATGGGATGCGCAGGTCACAGTACAATGACGCTGAAAAGTAACATGAGCGAGAACAAGGAAGGGCTAGAGAATGGGTGGGAGCGACGGGGCCTACTCACACGTCTGCTTCAACCTAATCCACCCCCTCTATTTAGTTGTCGGTGTCCGCAACCCAGGTTGTGGGGGAACGAGCAACCACGATCCTAGCTCCATCTACATGACTCGACGACACGAAGTGCAGCGGTAAATATGCCAACATACCCACCGACCTCGACAGCTGGGCCTCTGCGAACCCTTCCGGTCGAAGGATCCCCCAGACGAATAAGACAATCAACAGCCGAGCGACGTCAGCGGGGGCCAAGACTTGATGGACGTCTGTCGAAGATGATTTACATGAGAGGGTGAGCGAGGTCCGGATCCCCCACCCCTACATGCACAAATCGCGTAAACAGGAAATTTGCATTGGAGTCGGTTTATGGTACCGTTATGTCGTCGATTTGCCAAGGATGGGGATGTTCGAGACGCCCGAGGAGGCGATCCACGGGGAATGATTGAGCCCATGGATGGACCTTTCCACGCGGGCGATTTGAGAACGGATGGGTTGGCGGAGGGTGGTGTGATTGCATTTTCATAAAGTCGGCGGAGGCACAGGGGCGGGCGTGGCATTGGGGACGCCTTCCCGCTCGAAGGGAGGACGGCTGGAGGTGGATGCATTGTCTAGGTGGGAATGGGGAGTGGGGGTATAGCCAACGAGGCAAACTGTATTCCAAGGAGTGCTCGCGTCGGGGGAAAGCATTAGGCATTCCCGCTGTCCGTTGCCAATACTGGGATCATTGTCCACTGAGTTGGTATGTTGCGACTACTGCGATAGGCTATGCGAATCTGAACAAATTCTCTTGTCAAGGTTTCTAGAATGACCTCGTTAGCACATAGGGAACAAAGACCTCTGCCACACCGCTCACCATCAGAAATAGAGAGAGAATAGCGTGCAATAGGCACGCGAGGTCCACTAATGACCGATCAAGACCGATGCTAGACTGCCGAAGAGGGCCTCCGTGAAAGGGGGGGGCTGATCCCCGCATCCTACCCGCACAGGCTACATGAACAGCGATTTCTCGCCTGAGACAAATATACACGTACTGGGATGACAGGTTGAGGATGTCAGTGCGTTCCCAGGGTAGAGGCAGATGAGGCGGGAATAACACCACCGTCGAGTGCCCTGCAAACAAACACATCGGTTTCACCCGAGACTTATACCACGACGCGTCTTTGTGTGGGCGGGTGAAGCTCAAGTCCGCGGGGATATAATCAATGGCGGGGTAGCATGACAGTGAAGCTTGTGGTCGATATAATGAGCTGTACTGTGTTCTTTCGCTAGACGAAGTGGATGAGGGAGAGGTGGCGTAAAACTGGGAAAGGGACGAAAAGGCAGTGTTTGGTACTTAGGACAGCACAGGAGGCGCGCATGACAGTCTGACCACTGGGTTCAACGCGGAATGGAATGGAACCAAACAAGAAAGAAACACCAGGAGCTGATACTGGCGATTCAGTCCAGCGGGTACGCGACATGGACCGATGGCCCGTTCTCGTGCTCTTGTTATAGATGGCCTTTGGACGAGTTGTTAGAACGCGGCAGAATCCAACGTCTGCGCTTGCGACTTACTAACAGGTAACGTGTAACTCGACAACACGAAATATGACGCTGGATTCCCTATCATACACATCGACCTCGAAAGCTGTGCCTCTAGCAGTCCATGAATGCTCGCGAGGTGTGTAAACCGCTCGTGTCTATCGCCAGTATTCATCTTGTTCTTGGACGTCAGGCGTCCCCAATATTGGCGTTGGTGTCGGCGGTGTCAGCATGTCGTCGGTGCAGCGATAGGGAGGACGCACGCGCAAGGGGGTCTCGGGACAGTGGCCGATGTGGGCGTCGCGATAAAGGACCAGTGTAGTGTGGCAACGTCGTTCGCTGGCAAAACTCTTCCAAGCTGCCATAGCGAAAGGCTCGAGTGGTCCCGCTTGTTGAGTTAGACGGAGTTTCAACTGCTTACCGTCGTCCCCGACCGGATGAGTCGACTGAATGACAGGTCCGTGCTACCCGTACCATCGTGAATCCAATCCAGGCCAGTGAACGTTTACTGACCCGCAGAACACTGAAGCGGGGTAACACTCCAGTTATCTACTCTCCACCGTCGATCGAGTGCTGAGGGTCCCTCGATAGCTGGGGGGTATGGATGTACTGTGCGCAATCTATACATCGCATCGCACCACAGTTGCGCTAGTTTCGGACCATGACATTATAACATGTCTTCATATATGCTCCGTGTTCTGGATCGAACAGGGTACGTGCAATTAACTCAGTTGTTTCAAAGAAAAAATAACGTGACCATCCTCTCAACGCAGTGTCTCCCTTTGTTGACGCGTTTAATCTTACCCTTTGGTTCAATCAAATCCTCAGTTGCTACACCTGTAAGCGGCAGGTGAGCATATTTGGGAAGCACATTTTCATTGCCTCACGGGTCCGTTATTTCTGAAAGTTCATGACTCGTGTTCCATGCCGTTGGAGTGGTGGTTCCATATCCCATCTCAATTACAAATGTCTACAGCCGTACGAATGCATTCTCCTTTTCTCTTTTCTACTACATCACTTAGCAAAGCGCCCATGGCGTTGACGGAACTCTGCCTGGGTAGCCAAATACCACACTGTGGCGGCATCAACGTATCCGATCGAGGGAAGGCAGCAAGCGATACAAATGGGGAGAGATAAGTTGCGATCGCAAATGTCGTGGAGGTCGAACTTTGGCGTCATCAGTGAGACGCATTTAGACGCCGTGTTCCGCTTCAGACGTGATCCTGTATTCACACTGAACACTCCGTTCACTGCTAGAAGGGGTAGAGAGCGGTGTCATGTTCGATGCGAACATGAGGTTGGTACGGGCAACGTCGGAGATGTTTCAAGGTACTGTGAGTCGGGAGAGCAGACATTGCGGTGGGCGGGTCTTGGCATAAGGTCATCATTGTCTCAATAATATGTCATCCTGACTTGCGTCTTAGATCTCGCATCGGCGTTGGAATGGACCGTTAACGTGGCTGCGTCAGACTTGACTACCTCACGACATCCTTTTTGCAGTTCTATCTGGCCCGCGACCCACTTAAGCAGGACATACGCGATGATTGTATAGCATCCACATGTTACGGCATTACTACCAATACTGCCAATGAATGTTGGATCACTCAGCACCGCGATACGCTTCTTGATGATCACAGTTCGGATCAGCATCGGCAGAACTGTGGCTCTCCGCATTACTTCCGCAGCTCCCCTGCAATGGTGAGTTCTTTAGTAAATATTGCTGGGGGAGCACTGCTGATTCTCGACATTACCAAATTTTGATTACTCGGCCATCACTCCAAAATTACCGGTAGGTTGAGGTGGATCACAGTGTCGAGGGTATCACCCCAGAGGAATCCTACGACGAAAAAAAAAAGTTTCAATCTTCAAGTTGAGGTCAGCTTAAATGATGGGTTTGAATTGGATATATATTGATGAGCAGGAACGGGTTGACAGGGTGTACTATCTGTGCGCGCCAACCAAGATGCTCCCGCATTGCCTTGTGTTATTCTGCCTCTATTTTGTATCTCACGTTGGAGGATTGGAATACGTGATTACATCTCCTGGAATACACCGCCCTCGTATTACCTTCCGTGATTGCCTCCGTCCTGTATCGCGTAATTGTCGTACGTTCGGGGATCGAGGGTCGTTCTTTGTTCTGAATGAGTCTTGAAGGGAATAACTGATACGCCGGGGAGAAGATATAGGATCCCAAGGCCGACTCATTGGCAACCCCCTTCTCCTCAACTCTCGATCAGTTCACTTTTCAAATAGCCAGACACCAGTACCTGTCATGTCCTCCGACATACAGTCTGCTTTGGAGTTTCTGCAGATAAATGACTACACATCCCGTACGGTCGCTCATACCTTCTGTAGACTGTCAATGATTAATCCTATCAGCAATGCAGTTGTTATCGTCACTGCTATTGTATACGATTATTGTGAGATACTCTTGGACGCTACCATTCTCAAACTGAAATGACAATTGCAATCCTACCGCTGCAGTCCTCACCTTTCCGGGAGAGGTATGTTCTCCTGTTCTCAACACCCTATTTGTTGACTGAAAATGTTTATAGATAGACTACGTTTGGGTAAGCAAGCAACAATTATCAGTTGAAGTAAGCACCAAGTCTCTGACAGTCCCACAGCGCAGACCCTGGACCTGGGTCTCTACAATGTTTCTTCTAGTGTGTACAGAATCTCTAGGGATATCATTGCATGTGTTCCGAATTGATACTTCCATAGGTCCGCTATGTCGGTCTTTGTAGTTTCATGTAGGCATATGATAGTTGTGATGCATATGAAACTACATAGCTAACAACGAATCCATGATGAAGCATTACTGCTCTCAGTATGTTCAGATTTAAATTGCAGGTTAATTGACCTGATCAAATACATTCACAGGTGGTAGTACATTTGTCCCTGGCCCGGTAATAGTGAGTTTCTCTGCCTTTGACCTTATCTGTCATTGATAGTCATTCCTGATAGACGTACATATGCATCTAAATTCAAATTACATCCTGTACTGATAATCGTTCTATAGATGTAAGCACTTTTATTTCAGGTCCTGTGCAATATCAGTACTACGAGACATGGATATTCTGAAGGTATTGTAATGTATCACGTGGGTAACTGGGCGTTCCCAATATTCCTGAATGCTGCCAATCGTGAGTCACCGAATCCCATGAGCTCATTTCCCCCGATTATGATTATGATGACAGTGGTGATGGTCCTGCGGGTTTATGCAATGTGGAATCGATCCAAAAGGATCCTTTGGGTCCTCCTGTTCTTCTACGTGCCACAGCTTATCATTTCGTTTGTTGCGCCATGTATCTATTACAGTCCCAATCTTTACCCCTCAGGTATGTTCTCGAATTAAACTGCATGTCCCATGCAAACTCATGTGGGTGGCCCTTCATTTCCTGTCACCTTTATCTCCAGCTACAATTGTCCAAGTTCTTGATTTCTATTTTTGCATTGTTTCATCTAACAACGCCCCACCCCTGCTTCCCGTATACCCTGCAATCCCGCGATTTGTTCTCGGTGCTGCCCTCTTGGTTCTCGCTGTCATCCAAACACTGAAGCAGTTGGTTGAGGTGTACAATGGGACCAAGCGGTGGCAGCCTAACCGGTACATGCAACAACTCGTGAGAGATGGAATTGTATATTTCCTCGTGTACGTTTCGCTTTCCCCCCTTTTCGTTTTCATCCGTCACCCTCACGTTCTCCCATTGGCGCTCGTCTTACTCTCGAGTACTCCGAGTTGCACAAAAACTAACGGTTTCCCCTGGAACGTCTAGGAACATGCTTTTCAATTTCGATGTTTTGTTCCAAAACGGACTTGCTGCTACCTTGAGCAGCACTTCGATACTCTCCCTGAACATGTGTTGTTATATCGCGATATGCATCGTGATGCCTCGGTTCATCATCAGCGTGCGAGAGCTGTATGACCGTGACCTCCGTGGTCGCTGGCAGGGGATCGACACCGGATTCGGTGTGTTGTCGCAACCGATCGCCAGTCAGAACGCAGCCGTGTCTGTGATTGCATTCGCAGGTGTCGCGCCAGGACAGGATCAGCTCATGGCGAGAGAGGCAGACGAACCGGAGGGGATTCGACTTGAACCGTTGGGAGATAATAGCTGTGAGGTTTGAACGAGCCCCAACGTTCAGTGGTAGAGGATAGTAGTACTTTGAATGGTGACGCAGATATCTAACTTATGTATGCATATGTCTTATATCGTCAGAGCTTCTCATCTCAACAGAGTTTGTTTTCTGTGCATGCGATTTGGGTCTGCGTTGCAAACATATTCAGGGATCACATGTGGCTGTTATAGAAACCAGCACGTTGTTCGCATTCCTCAAGGGGATTACCACTACAGCGTATGCAATGCAACCAAAGGCAACCATCACCGAGGAGGAAATGGGTGGACGTCGCGACCGCAACTTCCGCAAGGTGACGGAGGGCAGAAGGCAGGAGCTACACATGAGGGTGGCCAT
>JBBPRF010000388.1:0-26689 GCA_038092875.1 Lanmaoa pseudosensibilis | reverse complement strand
CATTTAGTCGATCTCATCGAAGGATGAGGTCTAACGCATGGAGAAGGGTAAGAGGTAGACAGTACAGCACCGAAGGTGTAAAGGTGTTACCAAAGTAGCTTGACCTTCTTGCGACGGGTCGTACGTCTGGAGTGGTTCATTGACGCCGTCCTCGGGGAGGTCTTGGAACCTGCGATCCGGTCACGATGCTGTATGCGGGTGTAGACGGAAGGTTAGCGGGAGGACTAGGAAGCGAACGTCACGGAGCAAGTTTGAGCCAACAAACCTGATTGTTTGGAACTCCGTCACAAGAAGCGTGCAAATATGGACCGCTAACGTTCAAGGAACAGGCCTCAGGCCCGGGGCCAGTGTGGAGATCGATGAAACCATAGATTCCCTGTGTGCCTCTTGTCACGGAGCGTTGAATTCATCTAGCTTACGGGACGACCCATGCATCGCGAATGTCATGCACCCCAAGATTTGAAGTACCCGACAGAGCACTGCATGTTGCCATGTAGGGACTTTCGCAGCCGTCGAGCACCTGCACCATAACAGGAAGACGGACAATGTGCTGATGTATAATAGTTACTCTCTCACTTTATCACCGGAAAATGCAAGGTTCATGCCGAGGTTCCTTCAGCATCTTATGGCAACCCTTAAAATCACAACGCTGCAGTAACAAAGGTTTATCCTTCTTCCCTGATCTACAAGGTATGAGATTGCCTCTCTGATATGGGATGTATGGTATGATGACGTTAACCTTTGCCCCAATGCTTGCCCCCTGGGCCATTCCAGTGATATACAACGGTGCGTCACGCTTGATGCTGAATCTTCAGCCTCTCGGCCACCACAGCATGGGATAGATCAGCTTTGATGTACCGTTCGATCTCCGAGGTCGTCATCTTGATGAGCTCAGGAATCGTCAGTTCCAGCCCGAACCCGCTTTCCGCTATCATGCCATCAATCCTATACGAAATGAGCAAGAGATCAAAGCAGTACACACTAGAAACGGCTACATGTGGTATGTCGCCCTCTACTGCTCCAAGGAGAGGTTGTCTGCAGTAGTCGTTAAGAAACTTTGATCTGCGTGGTTCTAGCATTGGCTTCGCTTCCTCTACACTCCTGACCATATTGCCTTCGCGACGCAGGGTCAAAAGCAGTGATCTTTCCAATAGATCGAGCTGCGTCAGTACAACGATAACTGGAACTACAACAGGTTGGTGTTATCTTCAGATAGTATCAGATTGCGACCATTTGATTCACGCACTATCTCCCATAATTTCCTTTCTGTCTCGCAGGAATTTCGCAATACCAGCTTCAAGAAACCGTCCTTTTGCGTATGGAATCGCAAGGCATACCCTGAAGTCTTTGTTCAGTCGTATTCTGATCACCATGGGGGGCCTTACCAAACGGCGTGCAGTCTATCCTCCAAGTTCGCCTTCGTTTGTCGATCCCTGATGAAATCTTTCACTTTATCTATGTTGTTTCTTTCCCCTGCCTCAAGTCCGAGGCTGTCGTGGAGAACGAAAAGCCCGTTGTCCGCCGCGATGAATTCGTGGTCAATATCCGCTCGTCCTCGTTGGCTGTCGGAAACGTCCTGGAAAAAATATTTGCGAACGCATTATTGCAGGCAAGAATATACTCACCACATCTTTAATCCCAAACACTTTTTGAATCAGAGTAGACTTTCCAACACCGCTCTGAAAGTTTTGACTGTCAATGATCGGCCACTACCGGATATGCAGAAAGATAAAAGTACATTTCCTATGATCAATAGTCGGAAGCTTCAAGGGATTGGCTTGGTGTGGTGATCGAAGAGCGTAAAAGCGCTCACCGAGGGCATATGCTAAGGCTGTCACCGGTGGCCGAGGGCAACGGAGTACCCTGAGAACTTTTGCTGGCGGCCGAATAACGGGAGACGCAGATAGCGACCTCGATGTTATCGTGGAATTTGAAGTATGCTTTCAGAGCCAACGTGAAACGTATTCAAGAAAGAGCGATGCATAGCTTACTTTGGTTCCCGTGTCCATCGTCTTGTGCTTCGGTTAGGACCTCGCTCAGTGCCACCGTGACAGTGATAGGGAGAGGTTGTCTCCCGCGCCGTTGCGATCGACACTGAATCGATACGGACAGTCGGTCCCGGGCGGGCAATTTACTGAGATAGATGGTGTGAGAATTCAGGTGCGCGAGTCAATTCGACTAGATGTCTCACAGATCGGGATCGAACACTTCCTTGTGCCCATGACCAGGAGAAACCTCGACCGGAACCTCCTTTTTGAAGCTTCCAGTTTCTGTTTGAAATATGATGTAGTCTACAGTCTTGCCAAATTGCTGTCGGACGTTGAGAACGATGCCTATGAAGAAAGAATTGGTCGACGTTAATAGACACGCAAGAACAAGTCGGATTTACTCGATATGTAGATGAAGCCCTCGGAGTGTGAGGGCGACATGGCGGCCGCCGGCGTCGATGGGTCAGGTCACTGGGTGTAATACAGACGTTCGGATCACTGCGAAGGGTTGAGGGAAGATATGTATACAGCAAGGACACAAGGCTGCCACGACTTGAGCGCATGGCGCTGGCTCTAACATGTGCACGTCCACAAGAGTGGAGTAATTCTGTCCATAGTGCTTTGACGTTGCCTGATGTCATGGACGATAACGCTGTTCACTCGTAGGCAGAAGCGTTTGCATCATGTGAGGGAAGAAGAAATGTGGCGCTTCCTCCTCGACTTATGCAGAACAACAATACGGTCTCGAAACGGCGCAAGCATTCAACACCCTGCCTTCTATCACTGATCATGGCAGAACATCGTACAAAAAAGCCATGTCTTCATGGCTGCGGTGAAATTGGTGAAATCCGACGAAATCCTCGCAGAGCTCTTGCAACTTTCCAGTGCTGGCACCAGTGACCACGGCGCTAGGTATGCGCATGTGTGACGCATGTCCGTCGAAGGTTAGCAGGAAGGCTAGGATCACAACTCACGAGTGCAAGAAGATAAAATCCACCCTCGTGCTCTTGACAACCCTGGCATGTCGATGCTGGACTTGACCACGCGAATTTGACATTATAGACTACGCCCGCACCATGAACTCGCTGAATCGTGCCCATATACCCGTAAACGCCGTAGGAAGGAGACTGGCCGTGAAATTAACTTGCGTGTGTTTGAAGATCCCTATCAGATAGTACTAATTCAGTTATACCGAACACTCATAATAATATGAATCTTTTTCTGCAAATGCTGTAGCGTCGTATGAGATCGTGATGCCGAGCGCGGCCGGCCGGAAATAGGTACACAGGATGGTGATCTCCACCACGGCCATCCAGCGCGTGGAGCAGAACAAAGAGTTTCACCTATGGTTTCAGCAGGACAACC
Source organism: Lanmaoa pseudosensibilis (assembly GCA_038092875.1). Taxonomy (NCBI): domain Eukaryota; kingdom Fungi; phylum Basidiomycota; class Agaricomycetes; order Boletales; family Boletaceae; genus Lanmaoa; species Lanmaoa pseudosensibilis. The sequence continues at coordinate 23,336 of JBBPRF010000388.1, read as the reverse complement.
TCGGTTAACGTGGAGGGTGACACCAACAACTTCTCTCTTAAGTTTTGTTTCCGCGGCTTTCATCCCCATCCCGCAACAGGGGCTGCCTGGAGGAACATCCATCAGCACTATAAATTTGGCTCGAGCCTCGGGTTCGGCTTCTTACTGTAGTACCAGGCACATCAATTGGTGGCCGGTGGCCACTGGCCAGCGATGAGTAAATGCAATGGCTGCAACTGTCACAGTGAATTCACGTAATGATTAATTAATGCCATCATGTATTGAGTCGGAGATTAAATGATGGCAGCAAATGGGATATGCCGAGATATAGCAACCCTTGTTTCGTGCTCCGACGGAATATGTCGGGATTGAGTGATCCGGTAGGTTAGGGTTATGAATGCGGATCTCTTGATCACAGCCGCCTGGCAAGCACTTTGTCCACGACCACAACAACGCCCTCCAAGTCTCTCATACCCATCTGCCATCGGCGTCGGCGCCCACAAGTTAAGTTCACTTTGAACCGTACATTCCTAATCTTTATTTTTTTCGGTTTTACTTATATCCCTACACTTAAATATTAATAGGCAGACGACATCGCTCACGCGCTTTGCGGACCCCCAACTAGCCATCACGATGTCTTCTCCCCTTCCATCGACACCACTCCCGTCCGCAGGAACCCCTACTGTGTCTTCTCCCCCCTCAGCAAGTTCGCCGGCCAGCTCACCTACTTCTACGCAGGACACGAGCGACCCCGCGGCCAATGCTACCCTGTACCGTGAGTACCCTGTCCATTACCCACTTTCTTGGTTTACCCGATTTTCACACTGACTGGATCGTGCGCTCTCACACCTTTATTCATGCATCTCCGCTTCCCGTCTCTGGTCCACTTGTATATCGGGTGCGCTACGATTTGGAAACTCGACGTGATGCACTATACCATTCTTGCCACTCTGTGCGATCGGTTGTGCACGAAATAATTCATTATACCTTGTACCCACATGTCCACCTCACACACATCTACTTCTCCGCTAACAGTATACACCTTTCTGGGTAAGCACCTTGCTCCCTGATCTCGCACCACTACAATTACCCCCCACTGACCTCATCCTTTCCCTGTTGCTCTTCGCCATGTCTTCCTCTGTTGATCCCCTTTCTGGAACCTCCTTTATGCCGATGAATGTATCGTACGCGGCACTCATAGCGACCCTTGTCCTCCTCCTTGCTGTGTCATCTGCCATCGTTATTCGGAGCCTGATCCTCCGTCGGCGCCACCAGCGCTTGGTCGAGGAGGCCATCCGAACAGGAACATGGTTGCCAAACCGCCTCGATTCAGCAACAGGGAGGAGAAGACGAGATATTGGCCAGAAGCCAAAGCTTTGGGAAACCTGGCTGCATCCAAACGATGACGAGGGCGAGGGTGAGGAGAACGAAAAGAGAAAGTGGGGTGACATCGTGGTAGGCGACTCCCTTCTATAAGACTATACGGAGCATGTTCGCTAAACAGTTCTGTGTGTTCTTCCTCTCCTAGCCTGTCTATGCCGCATATGTCAATCCGCCCGCATTATCACCTCAGGGACCCAATGCAGGTTCCGCGGAGAATTCCGCAGACCCTTCATCACGCCCGCCACGATTTATGCGACCTTTTACGAGGAGACGATCACCGCCATCGCCACAGCCTAATACCGCGTCCCCGATGGCTGCTCAAGCACTATCTTTACCCACTTCATCTCCGACAGCAAATGCCACGCCTGCAGTGCGTGTTGCAGTCCTCATCGCAATGCCGAGTCAGTCGCAGAAACACAATGGTGATGAGATCGGGCCACCAGTGGTCGAGATTGGAATTGTGGAAGCCGATGTGAAGGATGATGAGTCCGAGCCATCGAGTCGTGATGACTCATGATTGTATCTGGCATGACATTTTTGGACTAATCACACAGGTCCCTGTTATGGCACTACTTACATACCACCAATTACAGCTTACCAGTACGTTATACCTCACTGAGGCTTCATTCACATGTAGCCCCCTATTTCAAGCTCGCACTCCTATACCTGGGAGATCATTGTACAGCGCTCGTGTGACTACCAGGCACGGAAATGTTGTTCTAGTGTAGTTAGTCGACTCATATGCATTTCTTGTTCCCGCGATAGTTGGAAAATTTGAGAGCTGCTACCACGCTTGTCATCTTGGCCGTTACGCTGTTCATTTAAATAAAGGCGCACACGAGGCCAGTTTGCAGCTCTCCTGTGAAGCGCGGGTCGTCTTTGTGGGAACGCGTGTACTCGGTTTCACTTGGCATCTTGATACCAAGAGGATTCCGAGGATGGGAGCAATCGGTGTATCATAATCAGGAAACACGCCATTGGAAACATATATTTAACTGCCGGTGTTGGCTTGTACTGATGAGAATATAACCACGCACCTCGATTGCAATTCTTTCACTGCAGTGTCAAACTGACGTTGCGCCAGCGAGGCTGGGAATTCCGCAGTGAGAATCTAGGGGTAAACTCGAGGAACCCTTGTTCCATGTTCGGAGATGCGCGTTCGGGATGAGATGCCCATCGAATGAAGGCCGCCGTTGCGAGGATGTCATTATACTTAATGACACGCATGCATAATTATGCGGCGCTCGGATAAAGAACATCGTTGACCGTTTTTGTTTCGAACGTGGCACGACATTGTTCTTTTCACTTCCTGGAGTAGTATAAATGCGATTGTTGAGAGCCCGGGAAATTGGTTGAGTCCTGTGATGTGGACGAATGTAGGAGGTCATTGCGGGATGGTATAAGCCACGACTTACAAGCGCCAGGACGAGACAGCGAGTCTCCGAGAAGACGTTTAAACTGGGTCGGGATTGAGCTACAAACAAGAGTAAACATGACATAATGGAAGTGTACGAACTCCGCAAACAGTCAAAAGTTTGTTCGCTTGTATCAAATCAACTTACCTCGAGGCTCGAGCTCGGCTGAACGCAATGCAGGTCTCGATGCCAAGCTCAGCGTACATCGACAGGTTGTCTGTGCAGAGCACGACGGTGGCCACAAGCCACTGCACGAATCTTGAGCTTGACGAATACCTGAGTAGGTCGTGCCGCTGCTCGCAGGCGGATGCTTCTGACGTGACTCTTGATTTCTTCTACTTAATCACCATTTAGTAATTCGTTCATGAATCGAACTCATCGAGGCCACACACTCTCCAGGTTGGGTTTGAGTGGAATGTAATCATCGGAATTCGTCAGAAAGGTCAGTTGTATTCTTATTCTTATTACACTGGTATCGCCGCTTTATCGACCGTACTTACCGTATCAACAAATTTAAATGGTGCAGGTGAGCCAATATTGCTTGTCGCGTGACAACTAGATTTGACCTAATTGGTAGGGATTGAAGGTCTTGCTTATTCCTCGCATCACGCTGTACCGAATCGAGAACGCAATCAGAGGGGCCTCTCATGATCACTCATCAAACAGTGTGTGGCACATTCTAGCTTATCTGCCTTGCCCAATCCTACGGGCATGTATAGTTACGCTCCGCGATGTTCGGATGGGAACACATCACGCAGGTGAACCGCGTTGCATCGCTGGCTTCTCGGGGTAACACAACAATGGCAGCGGAGGGAGCCCAAACGAAAGAAAACCATCACATGCTCTCGTTCTCCAGTCTCCAAGCCCTCGGAAAAACTACTATGCTTCCTTGCAAAATGCTTCAGTTTCTGATATACACTACGTTGTCCGCCGTGCTCTCGGTCGTTGTAATAGCAAGGCCACCCTTATTTTTCTGACGAAGATCAACGAGCGTGGCACCCCTTGACATTGCCGAAAAGGACCGCGCTCGTTCCCAGGCCGTGAAATAGGCTGGCCAGCTCGGAAAACGCAGCGTGTCTTTCAACATCACAAACACAGGAGTCACCTAGGAGCGAATAAGAACTATACCCAGACTAATACCAATCATGACACCGGGAATACTGTTGTATGTTTCTGATGCTCTCCATATTGTTTGTGCCTAACTGAGATGTGATTATAGTCAGTATTTTACGGCCCTGGAATGTTCTTTGGGAAGGAATTTCTTGATACTGTTACGCTTGCCCCTGGTTTGGTGATCGACGAGCAATCCATCGGCGTGGCAACCGCCTCCGATGGTTTCTCCGACGTTGATAGTATCCTTGGTGTAGGCCCTGACTGTTGATACGGTCAACAATACAGGTACGGTCCAATTCTACCTCCTCGTCGGCGACATCGGACTAACTCTGGGTCTGGCTTCCAGTCTGTCAATGGGTTTACCTTCCTGTACGTCCACAGTTGTTTTGTTTTTCGTACACAGCGATCGTAGAATCTGATGTTTTCCACTTTTCAGCGAGCGCTTCTGCAGCGTATATGATACCACGAGCAAACGAGTCTGTTTCGCCACCGCGGCCTACACCGAATCGGACTCTAACTAAGGGTCACTCACCGTTAACCATCCAATTTGACGAGTCTCGTGTGCATGCCGTCTATCCAATCATTGTGATGAGGTTGCACAACTTCGCCCGTGCTCAATTCGATAGCAGCGTGGAACCTTGCATCCACGGATCGATCAAGTCAGCCAGAAGCGAGATAGGAATCATCAAGATCAGAGAGTCGACCTGATTGTGAGGTGGTTCGCAGTCCGACAGCACTGATCACTCGTTACTATTGTCGACGTTTCTTTTTGCGTCACAGGAAATTGGTCACTGAAATAGCGACGTGATACCTACTTGGCGTGTGCCGTTTTGCAACGCTACTATAGTCTCATGCGCTCTGACGTATCCCATCAAGCGTGTCCCAAGTCAGTATGAGACGGAACAATGTGCTGAAACTGGAACTACATAAATTGGTCAAAACCTTCAGTCACATTACATCATAACCCTCAGTGTACAGGTGGCGGTGCCCATCCACATCCGCTCTACTCCGGACTAAGTACTGACCAGATCATGCAACTCTCTCTCGACGTTCTCTCACCCATGGCATCCTCCCAGTCTACAGAATACCAACCAGAAGAACTAATCCCTGAACAGAAAGCACCAATTCCTTGTCTTGCTTTCTGGCCCGATGGCTCCAGATTGATCGCCGTCGTTGGTTCAGGGTTACAGATCTGGAACGTCAAGGAAAAAACCCGCTCAGGTGAAGCCATCCGGGGCGGTTTCTTCACCAACTACACCACCGTCGCCGTCTCCCCCGACGGCAAAAAGTTCGCCACAGGCGGCACATACAGAGATGGCGGTCAAGTCTTACTCTGGGACGCCAACTCACGTCGGATCGAGCATACGTTTGACAGACCTGCCACCAGTCGCTGCCTCTGCGTCGTTCATTTTAGTAGTGATACGCGCTTTTTGGCGTATTCGTTCGAGAGGGAGTACATGTCGGACAGTTTGGAGGTGAGGAGCGCCACGGATGGGAGCTGTGTTTGTGTCCTCGAACCTCGGAAGGGGAACAACCGATGCACACGATTCTCCCCGGACGACACGCGGCTCGCAGCATGTGGCGTTTGCATACAAATCTGGGAGTTGGCTACTGGTCGACCGTCGCTCGAGATCAAGCAACGAGCGCATTCATTGGAATGGACCAAGGACGGCTTGCACGTCGTCGCCAACAACCTCGCCAACGGGCAACTCATGATGTATGACGCCCGCACGGGCACACAAATACGTAGTTGGCGTGATCGTTCGGCTGGAATACCCGCGCCACACTTGTGGCCATACATCTGCATGTCTGTCTCCCCTGATGGTCGTTTTCTGGCCAGCGTGCGCGGAAATACGGTGTATGTATGGAGTTTGGAGAATGCACGGGAGGTGGCGCGGTACTCTTTTCCACGAGATATGTTCTGTGTCGCCTACTCTCCAAACGGCGATTTCATTGCCTCTGGCTCGTATATCTGCAAAGCGCCAAAGGAGCATGATACCCTGGTATGTTGTTCTCATCGCATATCCACTCTTCGTGCTAATTCGAGTGTCCTATGTAGGTGGTGAATAATGTTCCCAAAGTATGTTCCTCTTTGTTAGTTTCGTTCCCCCTATGTTATGTTCATTGGTTATAGTAGCGTTTTGTTGCGAATGAGTTATTCGCAGATGGCCATCTGATTGTTAGGATGTGTGTCTATTCGCCTTTCTCCTCTCTCTCTCTTGTTGACATTCCTCTAGATTCTTGGTCTAATTGATCACCCGGCCCGCTTGAGCGGGATGTGGAAAAGACCACTTGTAGAGGTTATGCGAGAGGCACGGAAGTGTGGACACGGACATGCCTAGCCGTATATATCCTTTTTGCATCAACCAGTCTTAGCTGTGGAGTTATTGCTTTCATATGTCGTTGCTATACCGATCGTACGTGTATGTGTTTTTGTTTTACCCCCGGCTGGTGACACTAAGACTCGGCAACGTAATGGAACGCCAGGGAACAATGCGTTGGGTTGGGTTTAGGGATACGTATTTCCGCAATCCCGACACAGTCAGCTGCCTATTTGAAGTCGGTGACAATCGCGAGCACGTCCCTATCTATGAGCTCTCCCGCCATATTCCGTTCCAGCAGGCCCCCTTTTGTATACCAAATCTTCCCTCTCATCCCGTCGAAAGAATACTCGTAATGTCGGGACGGATCCAGATCTGCCCACGGCGGGGACGGATCGCCGACGACGGCAACACACCGTTCCCCCGTGGCGTCCACGGTGAACTTGTGAAACATCTCGGGGAAGTTGGCGGTTTCCCCCGTATCCCGATCGACTATGCAGAGGCCTCTGACGAATCCGTCGTTGGAGCCGTGGATTAGGTTGCCTTTCCACATCCCTTGAGCTTGAACGGAAAAGATGTCGTGCGATACGATGGTTATTGGGAGTACTTCCTCGGTGCTGCGGACGATAACGTTCAAGTTGAAGAAATTGTTGTTGCTGATGCTATTGTTGTTGTTATTATTGTTGTTGTTGTTGTCCTCTGCGGCGGTGGCGGGGGTAGGACCGGCATCGGATGCAGGCAGGATATAGTCGGTGCATACAAGTCGGACACGCGTGTTTCGACTAGGAGAGAAAGGTGCATAAGTGTGCATGAACCGGAGCGTTGTCGACCGCGTGATAGGGTCGACGGTAGCGTCACGAATCAGGGCAAGCCACATCGATCCCATGTCACGCGTGACCATCTCATGGCTGAGACGGAGCTCGCGGACGATAGGGTCCGCAGGACCGTCGTTCGGAACCGGGTCGCCGTTCGGCTCAGGATTTGGACGGGGATTGGGATCGGCGTCTGGGAGGGCGAACGTCTGGACGACCTCGACCTCGCCGAGATTACCATGGATAAGGTAGGAGCGGGAGAGTACGAGGAGATGGGTCCGTGTAAAGTAAACCTCGACGAGATGGGGTAGCCATGCCCCGCGGTAATTCAAGAGGATATCCTGACGTGAAAATAAATAAACAACTAAGTTTCTGCTCGTCGAGACGTAGTGCTTGAAGAATTTACCAATTGCGTTCGAAAGCGAGGAAACTTGTAGAACCGTCGGCGTCGTGGGTCGAATACCAAAGAGTTTCTGGGTTTGTTCGCAGAGCAGAGGGAGATATACGCATATGGCGCAATGCCGCCATCAACTCGGATGCGCGGTGTAAACGCCTCTCTTGGTAAACTCCAGGTCGGAACGTCGAGCATTTCCGGACCAGACAAGTCCCCCGTATCGTCATCCACCACAAACTCGAGCAGTTTCCTGTGAAGAAAAAAAGAAAGATTGACATGGGATCAGTGAGAAGCAGCGTGTTGCCGTAACACGTACACCGGATCCTCAAGACGCCCCCTCCCGAGATGCACAGCGACGTAAATGAAATGGCGCTGTGGGATCATCACCGACGTCGTCCCCCAATACGCGAATGATCCATGATCCCACAGCACCCGTTCGGAGCCCGTCTCGACGTCACGCGACCGCAGTTGCTTCATATCCTTACTCACGATCAACCATCTCCCACAGACCCATTGAAACCGATCGTCCTCTATCGATCGCGGACCCTTGTAGGTCTTGCTCGAGATGAGCGTGAGTGGTTCAGTGGTCCAGGTGTTTGCGAGGCGTGCCGAGTGTACGAGGGTGCGTTGGAGGAAACGGGTAGATTGCCAGGGAAATGGACCAGGTGGGAGAGGGAGGCGAGTGGTGGAGTAGATGGTTCGCCAGAGGGCTGGATCCTGGATGATCGCACGGAAAAGTATGGACACCTGGTCATGACATCGTTGAGTGAGAGAGCGGGACTCAAGTACCGCACACACAGAGAGAAACGGAGGAAGAGAGACCGACGTACCGCTTGTAGACGGATCAGATCTTGAGGGCCTACAAAGCGGAAGATGTGGTATATCGTCTCTGGCGGAAGGGTAATGCAGCCTTGGGATGTGATGGGTTGGACGTCAGTTAGCTGAGGATTTTCAGGGCGAGATCCAGGCTGGGCAAGGTCAGCGTTATCGCGCGCCATCGGATCTCATGCAGGAGTAAGGAAGAAACAGCCCCAACGGCCGAGTGGTGGTAACGTGGCGCTCTGTAACTTAGGGGTTATCTGCCTCTAAATGGAAATGATACTATATTGGTCCGATAATAGTTCGACAGAAAGTAGGAAAAGACAGAGAACCCGACATTCACCAGGAAGCATGTAGGAGATAATCCGGCGTATATCCATTTCTGCTGGGATAAATCCGTCTCGTAATTCCGTGTTTCATGCTTGAGGCATCCTTGTGTTCACACCAGCCCTGGACATAAATAAGGCCAGTAAAAAAGGTCTCGCATATACATAACAAGGAGTGTGTGCGGTGGTAGCTGCCTATACAGTAACAGCGCAATTTAAGAGGTCCCTAGTGCTATAACCATCAAGGTTTCCCAAACAAACGACAACTTATTGATGAATTTTTTTCTGATTCCCTGGTGCCCGAGCCTGCCCACCAACCACACAGATAGACCACAACAGAAAGCCGATGAAGTAAAAACAATGTTCGTCTTGCGACAAAATAACGAGACCCTTTGGAACGAAGGTAATTGAGACAACAGCCAGATCGTGACTGGGAAACGAAGAGGGATGCATGCTGATACATTTGCAGGCGTGTGATAAGATGTGACAAGGATGCTCGTCGATAAAGGCAATGGGCCTTGTGAACGACGAGGGAATGGCTCTGTTAGAGAGGCATCGCTCAGTTTACGAGTTTGGACGATCAAGGAAGGATGCTTACAATGCGGTAGTTCATGCAATGACACAGCATTGCTGAGTGTACGATTTGTCCTCGTTAACTGGTATCTCCGATACGTCCGAATCTGATGAAGTGAAGGCACTGGGCAACGTGAAGATGCTGGAGAGGAAGTCCATTCTTGATGATGAGAGGGATTGTATCGCGCAGAGAAGTCACAAAAGCTCTTTCAGAGGATGGGACGACTGCTGTACTTGATTGTGGATGTAACCACTTCATCAACCCTGTATATATACGCTCGCTCGGACCTCGGTGGCTGTCAGAGGAGACTCGGTTGAGAGGAAACTAAACTCATAATCCATCTCATGGTTGGCATCAGGGCGGATACACCGGTGGGCGGCACCGGTCAAGTGGTTTTGCTTATTGTCCTTGCCGAAAGGAGGGAAAAACTGACAGGGTCAAGCACCAGGGAGCTGTCGCAGCCAATGAGTTGCGTCAGGTATCTTCTCGAGCTTTTTGTCTTGTGTGCGTCGAGTAAGGACTGATGTCAGAGTGAAGCGATTCTAATTGTCTCCAGGACAGGTCGGATCGCACAGCCACGTGTCGCAAAAACGTGACCCGCGGTAGTCTTGCAAGACTGCTCGCTAGCGTCTGCGTTCCGATCGTTTCGAGTCGTAACGTGTGCCGCCCCGGGCCGTTGCGTCATGCGTACCGCCTCTCTGATATCACGTTCGACGCCATCCCCGTCTCTCTGGCGCCTCCAATCGTCCCCAACGTCCCTCGACGCATCCTGCATGCTCATATGGCCTCGTAGCCCTATATCTCGACTTGAGGCGGTGGTCTCGTCACCGCCGCCACCTGTATTGGCTCCTGAGTATTCCTGCTCGCTGTTTAGATATCCTGGTACGTCCGTCTCACCTCCCGGATCGTCTAGCTCGTCCTGAGCCCTCTGTGGTGAGGTTTCATCCCTCCTCTGCTCCGAGTGTTTGCACTCGTGCTCTAATGCGTTCCGCAGCTTCTTCCGTTTGTCCCTGGGCCCTCGTCACCCTTAGATGCTTCCAACATGTCTGTATCGCAGCAGGTACGTCCGACGTTGCAGCTCGCATGCCCCCAAGTTCGACCTTCGGGGGGTCGCTCCTTCGTTGTGCAGGCTTGTCGGGTAGTGCGGGGGGCTCTGTGAGTTCGTCTGGACTGTTGATGTGCGATGCGCCCAATGCGCTTGACGCATTCGAGCTATCCTTCGCCTGGGTCGTCTAAGACACCCAGCGACCTCTCGTCAACAACATCGTAAGTCAATACACGACCGCTTCGAGCGACACGCTGTCGGTCTTTCATGGTATGTGTGGGGGCCGCGGTCGAGCTGTGCTCGCCACATCGTTCGTTTCGCTGACCAATTGACTTGGTCCTCACAGCCATCGCCTCGACTACTCCATGCGGCACGGCCCTCACTGGTTGCACCCTCAGCCATCTCGTCGCCCAGTTTCGTCCGCCGACTGATATCCGAATTGTGGTGCCCCCGTCGAAAGTGTAGAATTATGTAGAGAAATTATTGGACTGCAGTGGTGAATAGGCTGCATGTCCCATGGCTCGACAGTAAGTAGGAAACAGAATACCCGACATTTCACCAGGGAGCATGTAGCAGATAATCTGGTATATATCCATTTCTGCTGGGACAAACCCGTCTCGTAATTCCGTGTTTCAAGACATGCTTGAGGCGTTCCTGTGTCTCCGAACACAAAATAAGACTTGGTCACAAGGTTCACACCGGACACAGACAATCCAAAAACCATTTAAGGTCAGCAAGAAAAAGGTTTCGCATTTAACAAGGAGAGTGTGTACGGTGGTGGTCTATACAGTAACAGCGCGATTTAAGCGGTCCCTAGTGCTATAACCTTCAAGGTCTCCCAAACAAGTGACAACTTCTTGACGTATTCTCTTCTGATTCCCTGGTGCCCGAGTCCGTTCACCAACCCCATAGATAGACCACAACAGAAAGCCGATGAAGTAAAAATGATGTCCGTCTTGCGACAAAATAACGAGACCCTTTTGAACGAAGGTAATTGAAACAACAGCCAGATCATGGCTGGGAAACGAAGAGGGATGCACGCATGATACATTTGCACGTGAGGGTGATGATAAGACGTGACAAGGACGATTGTCGATAAAAGGAAAGGGCATTGCGAACGACGAAGGAGTGGTTCTGTTAGAGAGGCATGGCTCAGTTTACAAGCTTTGAACAATCAAGGAAGGATGCTTACAATGCGGTAGTTCATACAATGACACACACGTTGGTAGTGTGCGAATAATTGTCCTCGTTAACTGGTATTTGCGATGCGTCCGAGTCTGATGCAGTGAAGATACTGAACGACGTAAAGATGGAGGTGGAGAAGAAGTCCATTGTTGTATATGATGAGAGGGATGTATCGCAGAGAAATCACAAAAGCTCTTTCAGAGGAGAGGTCGACTGCCGGACTTGATTGTGGATGCAGGCCACTTCATCACCTCCGTATATATATACGCTCGCTCGGACCTCGGTGGCTGTCACAAAAGACAATCGAGAGGAAACCAAGTTCACAATTACGCACGTTGCGTCTCATGGTTGCATCAGGGCGGATATACCGGCGGACGGATCCAGTCAAGTGGCTTTGCTTATTGTCTAGGTGAGTCTTTGCCGAAATTATGGCTTCTTACCGTCTCGACGAAGACCCATGGGGTTGCCGGTCGTCGTTTGGACCATGCGTCTCCATTTACGAGAACAAAAAGATGGTCATTGCGAGGCGAAGCACGGATGCAGGTGACGGCCGAATAAACCCCGGGACCCCCCGCGTTTACTGGGATGTGAATCTACACAAGCTTGAAAGTAAATGCCAGTCCATGCGACACGCACCTTACAAGAACAGCTGAAAAGGAGCAGGAGAGGAAAACTGACAGGGCCAAGCCTACCAGGGGGCTGTCGCAGTCAGTGAATCGCGTCAAGAGCCGCTTCTCCAGAAAGCTTTTTGTCTTGTCCACATCGAGCATGGACTGATGTCAGAATAAAGCGATTCTAATTGTCTCGGGGACAAGTCGGATCGCACAGCCACGCGTTGCAAAAACGTGACCGCGGTCTACTGTAGTAGAATCGTCATTTCTTTGTCAGACAGGGTGCATCGCCACCCGGCTAAGAGACGCACGTGACAGGTATTCTCACCCGCTCACTTTTGCAGGTGGGTATGCCGAGGCGGTAACTCCACGACCATTTCCACAGCAGGCAGGCCTTCCCGGGTTGTCGAGTTTCGGCTCGCCTCGGAATGGCCAATTTGCCCGCGGTCGAACACTACACTTGCCATTTTCGGATCATCTCGGAGCAGCCATGTCTACTTCACAATAAAGCTGTTTAAAGCCTGTATAGCTTATATCCCTCATCTCGATTCAAGATATGGCACGAAATGTCATTGTTATAATCTTGTCCCACTGCTCCGACCCCGACCGGGTTCCGTGGTGCTTTGGTGAGAAACCTGTCTCACACCTTCACAATGCACCATTCCAGGGGTAAACCATTCTATCGAGAGACAATACACGAACCACATGAGGCGGTAAAACCCTTTGCCTTGCCAGGCACAGTACTGAGGCACTTGGAACTTACTCGAACGCAGGATACTCAAATGGGGCGTTCAATTGGGAATGCAGGGATACAGCTCATCTCTTGCGGCCGAGTTCGATGACGAGGGCAAGCCTGATACAGCGTCCTGGACTAGTGGCGCAGGGGTGAGCCGATAACTCCGGCTCTTTGTGACCGAGTCCATGGGATCATCCAGGCCGTTCCAGCCGGGCTCGGCTTTTCGGACCTTTCTCTCCTATGCTGGTGCACTCAGGCACGAAGAAAACAGTCCCACATTCATACGATGTCCAGAACTGCGATGAAGGAGCCGCTTTTTACTAGATATCACATATGCTAGTACGTAGAATAGAGATGAGCGGTGCCCATTAGTGGGAATATTCACATGGTTCCTCGTGATAGTGAAGAATGTTGGCACGAAAAATCGAGGGGTAGAAATTCGTCAGCTACTATGCAAGTCGTGGTGGGTTGGAGGGGGTAGTGTTACTTCGGTCCCGTGGGCTACACCTGCCACAGCATGGGTATGATCAAATGGCTGACCCACATTGTCCGCTGGGATTTCATCGGCGGTGTTCGGGTGTACCACTTCACTTTGTTCCCCTTCCAGGGATGGAGTCACTGCAGTTTGCTGCATGGGCAGGGGTGGCCCCCCGTGTGTCCAACTGGCTTCAACATACTTGGGTGGTCTGTCGAAATTGTCGTACGCAGGAAGAGCGTCCTTTCCATCCAAATCCTCCCCGGCAGGACCGAGCCGGCGACCATGTGCATCGGTATCCGCCGCACGAACCCTGCGGTCTGGGCGATACGCAGCTGGAAGAGGAGCTAGTTGTAGACCATGGTACATTGAACCATAATTGGAGTCGTTCGGGGGATGTGAGCCGTAAGGTGTTTGTGAACTGCTGCTAAACCGGAAGAACTCAGAAAGCGTCTGATTGTGCCATCGCAGAAAGACAATTCTTCGGACACCATAGCGTTAGATTTGTGTGAGAGTGTCGTCGTATGGGACGGACCTGAGAAGTACAAGAGCACACACAATCACGACCGCAGCGATAAAGTAGGAATGTTGAAGCAGAGACTACGTGATGATTAGTTAATGGAACCGATCAGAGATCCGAGCTAGTCTGACCTGAGTGCTTTGGGTATCCGTGCCCGTTGACCTCGGGGCAACACTGTGGATTGCGGGCATGGTAAGGGTCTGAGAAGGGGACTGCGAGATGGCAGTACTTCAATCCCAGGTGGTCCCAGGCATTGCGTTACCAGTCGAGATATAAATTACGCCGTTGGGCAGTATTCCGAATAGCTGTATTACATCCGGGATTTACACCGCCACATAACGCCACAGAAAGTAAACATGAACAAACAAGATACGAAAGTGAATGTTATTGGACTTTTGACGTTGGTTATGGACGATGACCTCCTCGTCGCCGTTACCGACAGCGAGCAGGGTCAGTCCGGGCACAGCGGCCATGGCTGGCTCGAGACTCTTTCCAAAGTCTTCAACAGCCTCAAATATCTTATCTCCAACTTTCCCGGGTCAGATCAGTTCAGGGGACCCTGTCCGGGCGTCAGTTGCACATCTCCTAGTCCGCGCTTATACCCTTCCTTGTTCCACAGCCGCGCAGGCTTTCTCTCAGCTCGTACAGCCCACCGCGCGATTCCAGCTGGCTCTTGACGCGTTGTTGCCCCTTCTCAATTCTTCTGTCGAAGTTAGTACACTTTGTTTGCACCAATTGTTCATTTCTCATATTCACTACGTCACCTTCTCCCGTGACTTCAGCTCGCTCAACGCATTCTCGTTTCATTCATCTTGTATTCAATGTACGCTCCTTATCCGATTTCCCTCAACCCGTTCAAGTCTGCTCTGTACGCTACCTTCCTAAAGGAGAGAGGTTATGCCATCAAGATCACCGCCGAAGGTGGCTTCAGTGACAATGAACAGCTAGTATGGGTCCTCTGGAAAATTCTTAAAGGGGACGGCAATGATGTGCAGTCGCTCTCTGTCGTCGTCAATCACGCTACTGACCATTTCTGTAGATTGGCCCCTATTCTCCTAGCACACTGACCAGGTCCCCGCTTCTCCCTGAGCTTCGAGCTTCAAATCTGTTTTTGGACGAAGAGAGCTTTACGGAAACGAGCACGCCTGATCCGTAAGTAGAAATCTTGGCTCTTTCGGTACGACCTTGCTATATCGGTCTCACAGGGGTATCACTGCCATCAGCCCCCTCTACCTCCAACAGGCGGAAGGCGAAACACCTGTCCAGGCTTCAAAACACAGGAATCCCTCTCCGGCGCACACCGTTGAGGTGTATGTGACCTCTGAAGAAGATGAAAAGAAGGAGCGAATTGCTCAAGGGATGAAACTGCTCCTAGCGGCTCGCGACCGAGTACTCACACTTACGGAACAACGGGTATGTGCTTTTCGAGAGCACATCGGACGCCATTCTCACTTTATTCATGCGATAGATCCTGACTCCAACAATACCCAACCTAACATCGCCTCCTATGATAACGTCGATGGACCTGCCATCCATTGTCGCTAATAATCCTAATCTAGCCTATCACCTTTTTTTGGCCCTCTTAACCGCCGCTAACGCTCAGTCACAAGGGCCTTACCCCTATCTAGATGTCCTGACGAAGCTTCCTCCGACACTGCCTTCTTTTGATCTTCTCGTCCGCTTACTCCGGGATACGTCTATCGTTATTGACCCCGCCACGGGGGGGAAAACAACCATTGTTGATATCGTCCGCATCGAGACTCTCGGACGGTTCATTCATGAAGGCATCAAGTGGCTCGACAATGCCGAGAGAGAAGAACGAGAAGGGCTTATCAGTGACGATCGCTTTGCAAAAGGCGTCCAAAACGTGGGTAGCCATCGCGGCGTTTGGTCACGTCGACATCTTGAGCGTACGCTCACGATGTATCATGTGTCTAGTTCTGTCGCTTCTATACCTCTTTGTTGAGGCTTTCGATCGTGGACATGGGTTTGGACGCGGACACTGCCGAGATGGCGCACTTCACGCTGCGCAACTCGCGTTTTGAAGAAGCAAACACGCTTTACCGGCTTTTGGCTGCTGGACGGTTTTGAGGACTCACGCGGGGTCGCGTTGTACGCTCGACATACTCGTTTATCCTCTTGGTCACCATGGCCATGACCATCATGCCACCACCACTACCACCACCACCATCACCACCATCGTCACTACCATCATCCACTCGTCAATAGCTTTATTTTCCATATGGCTTTGCAGCTCTTTTTGACTTATGCAACAACTCACGATCGATACATGCCGTTGTCCCCTCTTCTTCCATGCAACATGCGCTTTGATGTCTACGTCGGCTCCATTAACGCAATTCATACATGCCTCGTCTCATCCTGCGTCCGTCTTGTTCATCGTTGTTATCGTCCGTACTCACGCCGTTATGTCTCACTCATGAATTGTATTCGTGTTCTATGTCTTTTTTTTTTTTTTTTTGCATCGTTCGTTCCGTCCATGCCGGGTTCCGTCGTTCTCCTAGTATAATGATACGTATTACTTATATATGGCCGTCTTTTCGTATACTGTTTTTTCCCAAGCCCATCATCATCGATAACGAATTCGCCAATGATACTGTATGCACGTCGCGGTCGTGGGCATGCACCAAGGCTTGCCTCTTAATTCTGCCTCAAGCAAGAAAGAAAAATGAATCCATAATTAACTACAACAGACACCATTGGACCTTGGTACTCGACAATTTGCCTTTAAGAATCACTACGCACAGTGAAAGAAAAAAGTGACGGAGAAAGAACGTGCACACGTCCACATATCGTTGGGTCGACCTAAAACTGGTTCATGAACAGACGGAATGGGAATGGGAGAGGTGGGGGAGGCGCGAGGGTAAAAGGTAGAACGGGAATTCGGTGTGGTAACGGTTTGGTTTGGTTTGGGTCTGGGTAAAATACAAGGGGAGCAAGGTATGAACGTAGGTTTGGTGGGCGGCAGGCCCGAAGACGGGCGAGCGTGGGAATTCAGGCTCTTGAAGTCGGCGAACACCACGCAAAGTCATCCAGCACGAGTTAAAAAACAGAGCAAGAGAAGAAAGAAGAGGAGGCGAGAAGGGAATTAAGTATATATGCAAGAAAAAGAAAAGGGGAAGGGGGAAAGAAAAGAAAGCCAGATTCAAACGGCGTCAGTGCAAGCGAAGCGACAAACGTGCTCATGATGACGGGGCCTGCTGTTTCTTCCTAAACCGCAGCAACGGCGCCAATCCAGATGGCATACACGCCTTCTTCAAAAAATCGTGCTGCGTAGTGCATATGAAGGTCAGAGAGTGAGTAAGGGCGTGTGACGGGACGACCGACCTGTAACAACTCGCTCGAGTTGGCTCGACTTCGGACATCGACGCAGAGACACACGCTCAAGAAACTCTTGAGCTCCTTACTCAGCGCCTCTGGTTTCTTCAACGTCGGCGTACCGTTGGTCGCGATCAGGTACAACGCCTTGAGCGGTTCTTCATCCAAATACGGCGGCTCATTTTCGATCATCTCGATCGCCATGATGCCGAGCGACCAAATATCGACTTTGGCACCGTATTCTTTCTGCTTGACGACCTCGGGCGCCATCCAGTAGGGTGTGCCTACCATGGTCGCTCGCTTCGACTTTTGATCGGTGAGTTTGGCACAGAAACCGAAATCAGCTGAGAGGCGATCAGAGGGTGAAGAAAGTCAGATCGGACGACACGTACTGATCTTGACACGACCTTCTGCGTCCAAGAGAACATTATCAGATTTGATGTCACGGTGGATGATGGATTGGCTGTGCAGGTGGCATAACCCTTTGCATGTCTAGAGGCAGTGATGAGACCAACTAATCTGAAGACCATGAAAAACGCTTACTTCTAAACATATACTTGAGATTTGGTCCTCCTCTAGCGCGTTATTTTCTATGATGTCAGTAAGTGCGCCTCCTTCCATGTACTCCATGACCACCCAAAGTTCGGTGTTCTTGACGAGATACGACTCCAGGAAGTTGACAATATTGGGATGCTGAGATTCTTTCATGACGAGAATCTCATTTACGATAAGTTCTTTTCTCGGTTGGTGGGAGAGATCCATCTCTTTGATAGCTACTTTCTTGCCAGTGGCTAGGGTCTTTGCGACATAGACGTGCCCGGATGCACTGTATCACGTGAATGAACAACTTCAACTGTAAGCAGTAGATTGCAGACTCACCCTTGGCCAACCTTCCTGATCTTGCTGTACAGCGTCTTCGGGTCTTCTTCCGATACGACCGAGCGAAGCTTGTCCATGATCTGAGCCTCCGTCATTGTGCTGATGCGCTTCTCCTTCTCTTTTGGCTTCTCGAGCTTCTTCGCCGCCTCAGCAACTCCGGGATCCTCGCCCTCGGGAGCAGTGACGGTGACGTCAGGGGGAGGCGCTTCCTTCTTCTTCGACGGTTGCAATGGTTTCACAGGGGGTGGCCCAACAGTCGCACCTGCAGCCCCAAGAATCGCTGGAAGCGTCGCCGGGGCCGATTTAAGCGGGACAACAGTAGAACGCTCAGCTTCTTCCCTGGCTTGGTGCCTCTCTCGTTCTCGCTCCCGTTCTCGCTCTCTTTCCCGCTCGCGTTCCCTCTCTTTCTCACGTTCGCGTTCCTCTCTCCGTCGTTGTTCCCGTTGCTCACGTTCTTTATCTCTGAGCGCATCCGGGGAGGGCTGCCTGTCCAACGAAGGCTTCGGGGTGCCCTCAGGACCACCACGAGCCTGCGCTCTCGCGCGCAAATCGGCCGTCGACGGCGTGTGATCTGGAATAGGCGGTTTCGGAGCAGCAGGCGCCGGACGCGTCGCCGTCAACAACGGACGAGGCGGTGCAGGTCGACTCGGCTGAAGCGACGTCGACGCTTGCAACATGGGCGGAATCGGTGAACGCGCACCCGTCCCTTGACCGGCAGACGAAATAGTATGTGCGTGTTGGGTATGCGAGCTGCTGACCAGTTCCGCGGCACGCGCAGCAGCGAGCGCGGTGTGAGAAAGACCGTTTTGTGGGGAAGTGGAGATTTCGGCGGGTGCGTTGTCCTGGCGTTTTGGCCCTGGAGGCCGGGCATCGAGGGGAGAGGGTATTTTGCTGAGGGCTGTACCTCCGAGACCTGTCCCGGCGTTGAACCGTGGGGGAGGTGTACCGTCGACCGAGAATGGTCCGAGCGATGAGCCGCCCGAGTTGCCCGAGACAGACCGCGCAATGGGAGGCATACCCATCCCCATCTCCTCAAGTTCGCGCTTCTGGTGATCGGTGTAGAACTCGAGAACGTCGAGCACAGCTTGCGGGTCCTTTGCGTAGTCCTCCCGGGTGATCGCAGATTTCGTGAGCAACTTGCTCCATTGTTCAGGCATGCCCTGGACACCAGAGAACAGGGAATACAGTCAGATGTCCGGTTCAACATTCAAGAGAAAACGGATCAAAAACGTACGGTGAAGGCGCCAGAGATTGGATCAAACCCGACGTGGACCTTGTGCACGAAATTCGTTGGGTTGCTGACGCCCATCAACGGGCTCCGGGAGTAGATGTCATCCTGCCAACCGTAGAGCTCCTCGTCGTTTTTGAGAGCAAGGTGGTATCGCTTGTCCTTGGTCTCCAGCAGCAGACAATAAGGCTTCAAATCTACTCGTTCGATATTGGTTATATCCTGCAACATGATGGCGCTTTGTACTGGGGAAGACTACGCAGCACAGCATCAGCGAATGAACGAGGGAAGCGATTTGGACAAGCTGGTTCTGCGCTGATCCTACGCACCTCGGTCTTATGTATAGTCAGCGTATCTCCCTTCAAGATAAGCCATTTTCTCAAGAACATGAAACTGGCAAAACCCTCCTCCTTCAAGCTGACCATGCCATTCCGAACCACTTGAGGGTTCATCGATGCGTCTGAATACCGAATTGGGGATCCGCCTATGCCGGTGTAATCCGAAGCGTACGATGAACCGGATGAGAAAGATGTGCTGTAGCCCGAGCTTTGGAGTGCGTTATTGTACTGAGATGGTAATGGAGAATCCGCTGTTCGGCGCAGTGGTGCCTGTGGTGCAGGTCTGGAAGGTGTCAAGTTCGCCGCGGTCACGTTGAAGGCCATCGTCCATCCAGAATTAAGTAAAGCACGAGGCTGGAAGCGTGTGGTTCTGTCACTCGGTGTCAGCTGGTAGTTGGATGCGGTGAACCAAATAGTAACGAATCGCTCCAACGGATGGTTGTTATGGAACGATTCCTCGCTTTGGCAGACGACAAACGAACAGAAAGAAGCGAGTACAGCAAAACAGATTAGAGACGATATGAAACAGATTTAGACCTGGAACGACGCTGAGGGGGAGCAGTGGCAAGACTCGGTCGTGGCTCAGCTCGGGTCTACCCGCCCACAACAACATATCACTACGGTAACAGAGATCGACGAAATCGCACAAAAATGACCTATGTACTTGGGCTATACATTTGAGACCGGGCAGGTATGATCCATCTACATTCACGATACGAGCTTGTCTTCCGTTCCGAGGTTCCGTCGAGGCCGGGCAACATGCCCGTGGGTGATCCATCCCACATCCCTGGGGAATTCGCAGGGCAAAAATGGCCAGTGCCGGGTGCCGGACTGAGACAGTGCATGGCAACGCTACCGTGGCCCACACTCATCGATTCTTTGTTGCCCTAGAATCGATTTCAAAGCTGAGTCGTGAACCGAATAAACATCAAGAAAACACTTGCTTGTAAGTGAATCGTTTCTTTGTGTGGGCAAATTCACCGAGCTTGTGGCCAATCATGTCTTGAGTGACTGCCACCGGGACATAGTCTTTGCCGTTGTGTACCAAAAATCGAACGCTGTGAACGTTCACAGGTTAAACGAAGAAAAACACTCCCGACCAACCCACTTACCCGACAAAGTTTGGTAGGATGGTACAAGCCCGCGCGTTTGTCCGGATGGGGACATTGTCTTCCAACGCTTGCTTCAGGTTTGAAAAAGCCACAAAGTATGGGCCTGTTATACGTCTTAGAAATGACGGTTTATCTAGAACAAAAACCAACCTTTCCAAGCTGACCTGCCCGACCGCAGAATGAGTGATGGTTGCATCGTACAGTCCTATGTAAGAAATTGCAGAAACGGGTGACCGCAATATACTTGCGCAAACAAGCGAAAATACACGAATATTCTTCGAAATACATCCTTGCTAACTAGCTTGGCTAACCTTGCGTAGATCGAGTGGACGCCACATCCACATTCTGCCGCAAGGTGTCAGTCGGTATATCTATGGTACTCATAGTAAGGTAGTTTCCTTTGAGTAGACCAGAGAGTCCAAGGAAGACCATCATTCAAGTTATTACAGCTCAAATGTGCCTCCATGCTTATCATATCCCCATCACTGTATAAGTTACTTTTCCATCATAAATCATGATTCCACCAAAGTGGACATAAAAAGCGGGTATCGGCATCTAGATCATAAACCTTAGTATCAACGACAATGCAGTTCATAGCGAGACCTCACGCACATTGCATGCGACGGGAGACCATCATCACATCATTTATGGTTGAAATGGGCTTGTGAGACGGGCCCGTATCCGTACTCTGCCATCAGCGTGCCGAACCGCAACTCAGACTCGGTCAGAGTCCCCTGAGATGGCACTGCACGTCGCGATGGAGGGGGTGTCGCGTCGGAGCGCGTCATAGATCTTATCAGAGATGCGGTGGACGAGGAGCGAGACTCCCCCCATTTGTACCACTTCCGTGTCTTGGTGTCTGTCTGGGGAAGCGGTGGAGTAGGGAGACCTCCCATGCCATATTGGGACTGTAATGCCCCAAAGGCTGCCGCGTAGTCTTTCTGTGGGGGAGACTGCATAGTAGAATGGGGGCAAGGAGAAGAAGTAGAGGGTTTGCTAGTCATGACGAGCGCTGTATTTATGGATAAGTGGTTTTGTGCACAGAGCAGTGGTTGTCTGAATAAATCTCGGGCAGTGACTTGATAATGAAGAAGCTCTGCTGGCCATCGCGTTTATATCCTCACACTCAAGTGAAGCGATTCAGATCGGTGAGGGACTGCCGTTAGTGAGTTTGGGTTGTCATTGAACAGTCATGCACAGTCATACTGCGCCTCCAGTCGAGTCATGGCCGACGCTCGGAAATCACTTTTTGGGGCTCCGATCGGGTTGATGGAAGGTCCGAGATGGCTCGGATACAATAATCTTCCTGTCATGGAACGTCTAGGTCAATGGGTGGAGACCAGCATAGAGTTATGAATGCTACGGAACCGTGTGTGTGTGTGTCAGAGCGGAGTGGAACCAAGACGAGCAGGCTGTGGGATTCGAAATGAGTCGACGCTGACTCCCAGGCGTCTATGACCAGGAACGCGAACACGTGCTATGTCATCCGCGATCCTGCGGTCTTGAAGAGGCATACCAGGGATAAAGTGACACCATCTCGGGTTTACAATGAGACACCGGGACATGCGCAGAATAACTGGAGCCCATATCAATTGATCAACCTCGAGGCTGTGCGGACGCATCCCAGGACACCGCATGGTTTCTGCATTGCTGTAGATTCCTGTACGTGTTGATGGTATCACTCCCGCAATCACAATCACTCTGCTTCTGCAAAGAATTCGTCAGCCTTCAAAACTCACATGCACGAATACAACATGGTCATACAAAAAATAAAACAGAGTTGCATGACAGACACCACTTACAGGCACCAGTGTCACAGGGTTGACTGGAAAGGGACTTCTGCAGCCCCGAACGAGAATTTGGGAGGAAAATCAAATGGTCCGGCTGTAACGAATCATTGAGCTCCGACACATCCACAGACCTTGCACCAACCTCGATTGAGTCTTCTCCATCTCACGATACACTCGGCGCGCTGCCACATACTCATAGAGTCCCTTTCCATCAACTCCCATTCATCAGCGTCTCGGGTGTGCTTCAGCACAACGACTCGGATATCTCGAATGCCCTGTTTCTCTAGGTATTCCCTCGTCCCGGGTATCACCACAGAATCCGCAAGCAGGACGAGCACTTCAAGTTTGGGGCTCTGTTGAAGGATCGTCGAGAGCGCCGCATTGACACTGCCACGCGACCAAAATCGAAAGGCCACGTGAGTCAGAAGGGGCAGGTGCTCGATCCCGAGGGAGGACGCCCAAAGTATCCAATGATTCACGATATCGAGATGGGTTAAGTTAACAAAGGCAGGATGGTTCCGTAAAACGGATTTCGGATGGCTTGGAGGAAGGATAGATCTGATATTGAGGGAGAGGAAGGTCAGCGGGAGGGACGAGATTAGGTTGATGAGGTCGGCGGTATCTGTCTGCGGGAGGATCCAGAGGGCGAGGTTTTCTAGCCCGGAACACGTAGTCAGGAGTTGGATAGTCAGAGTGAGTGGGATAGATGGGCGGATGCAGAGTGCCTTGACGTGCGACTTTGCGAACTCGGGTGAACGATAGTTTGTGAGGGCGCTAAGAAATCGGACGGCATGTCCTGCCCCACGCAGCAGGACTGTCTTATACACAAAGGGCTCGATCCTGAAGTACCCCATACATGGACTTGTGAGAAACGGCAAAACCTTGGATCGAGATGTCGATAAGTCGACTCACCATGTCTTTACACGGGACGCAACGAGCATCAGA